>BMAO01007733.1:0-16344 GCA_019973975.1 Trichonephila clavata | reverse complement strand
TGTCCCAAACGTCTTCGAAGGAGAAAGGCGCCATCAAAGTTTAGGGTCCTAAATTTCAAATGATGATAAAAACGGAAAAATGGATCGATTCATTTGCGGTTTTCACTAAAATCATTCTTTAAATTAGTATTTTCATTAAAAAAAGTTTTTAAAGACAAAGTTAAAAAAATGCCGTTAGAGGGCGCTCTAGACTTTGGAGTACCGAACAACTACTTTTACCAGTATTTTTTTTATTTTGTTAAATGTTTACAAAAGCTTAGATTTTAACTTGGATTTTGAAGGCAAAAATTGAAACCATCCAGAGCGGTTAAGTGGCGCAAATGTAACCGCGTTCAGGGGGAAAAATTGAAATGCTCGTATCTAATGATCAAAATAAAAAACGATAAAGCAACTTTAAGAGGCGATAGTACAACATAAAAACAATCAACTTGATTAGAAAATGCATGATTTGAATTCAAACGCAAACGTGTTAGAGCATCTTCAAATTTTATCCATGCAAGCGTTATAGCTGCAAGTTTCTGGAAGAAGAACATGAAATTGTGATATGGGGAAGAAGAAGAACGCATATGCAAATTGTTATTAAGATAAAAGCCACTGACCCGAGTGTGCAAGTGTAAATCACGGTACAAACGTAACGAAAGATGTTGCCCTTCACTAATCAAGAAAAGGCTGATATGCACTTCATCTACGGAACTGCAAATGGGAATAGTGCAGAGGCGCGACGATTGTACGGAAAAAAGTTTCCCAACAGGCGGTTGCCCAATGATAAAACATTTGTGCGCTTGCACAGACAGTTGTGTGAGACAGGATCCTTTTTTGGTGCACGTTCAAATGCAGGCCGTGCGAAGTCTAACAGAACGGTAGCGTGGAAGAAAAAATTCTGGATATGGTGGCTGATCATCCAAATACAAGCACGCGAGCAGTGGCTAGTCAAATTGAAGTATCACCCTCCACGACATGGCGAGTACTAAAGGATGAAAGTATGCATCCTTTTCATGTCCAACGAGTCCAGGAACTGACTCAAAGGGATTTTCCTCGTCGAATGGATTTTGCTCGCTGGTATCTGCAGAACACCCTAAATCCCGATTTTGGTGCAACTGTGCTTTTTACAGATGAATGTACATTTACACGTGACGGTACATTTAACACCCACAATTCCCACACATGGGCAGATGTAAATCCACATGCGTCTTCTACACATGCATATCAGCGACGATTTTCCATAAATGTTTGGGCAGGAATAATTGGTGACCATCTACTTGGACCTTATCTTCTGCCAGAACGCCTGGATGGAAAAAAATATCTTACCTTTCTGCAACAGGTGCTGCCGGAAATGATAACAGATGTTCCCCCTCGTATCCGGCGAGTAATGTGGTTCCAGCAGGATGGAGCACCAGCTCATTTTGCGCCAGAGGTGCGAAATTATCTAAACGCAACCTTTCCAAATCAATGGATTGGGCGAAGTGGTCCTGTCCCTTGGCCAGCGTGATCGCCCGATCTTTCATGCCTGGATTTCTTTTTGTGGGGACACTTGAAGAGTCTTATGTATGAGACTCCTATCGAAACTGCAGAAGAACTCGTCGCCAGACTTTCGGCAGCTGCAGGAGAGGTGCGCGATACTCCTGGCGTGTTTCAGAGGGTTCGTGAATCCCTTCTTCGCCGTTGTACCGCATGCATCGCCTCTAATGGTCAGTGTTTCGAACAGATATTGTAATCATTTCTAATTAAACTTTTTTTATAACGTAAATGTTCTTTGTTTCCTTTTTGTCTCTTAAAACGAAATCTGTTTCAGCGCCCTCTATCACCTTCGGGTTAAAATTACGAGTATGATTTCTTTGATGAATGTTACTTGTTTTGGTGTTGTACTATCGCCTCTTAAAGTTTGCTTTATCGTTTTTTATTTTGATCATTACATACGAGCATTTCAATTTTCCTCCCCTTAACGCGGTTACACTTGCGCCACTTAACCGCTCCCGATGGTTTCAATTTTGCGCTCAAAATTCAAGTTAAAATCTAAGCTTTTGTAAACATTTAACAAAATAAAAAAAAATACTGGTAAAAGGTAGTTGTTCGGTACTCCAAAGTCTAGAGCGCCCTCTAACGGCATTTTTTTAACTTTGTCTTTAAAACTTTTTTTAATGAAAATACTAATTTAAAGAATGATTTTAGTGAAAACCGCAAATGAATCGATCCATTTTCCCGTTTTTTATCATCATTTGAAATTTAGGACCCTAAACTTTGATGGCGCCTTTCTCCTTCGGAAGACGTTTGGGACACTTGGTTTCCTATTTACTATTACTCGTCTTGATGTGTACTATCACCCTTAAAGTTACTCCCATCATTTATGAAACACCCTGTATATATATATCAATCTAGTCAGGTTTAACCCTAAATCTCCTTTGTTAGTAAGTCTCCAGTTACAACCCCCTTCTTTATTTTTTATTTTTTTTTTTTTGAGATTGGCAAATTTACTGAAACTCCCTCTCACTAGGAAAAGCATTAAAAACTTTCTCATAATATTCCATAATTCGCGACAAATAACAGGAATTTCTTTTAAAAGCCAAAATTGCTGACATCCATTTCTAAGCTTTATTTTAAGATCGTTAGGGCCTATTTGATCAGTTCCTATTGTAATATGACATTTTTTTTTCAATGTGACTATATGAATTCATTGCCTATTCTGTGGTATTGCTATAAAAAAAAAAGCAATATCAAACTTAGTTTTAAAATCTGAGTAAAAGTTATTTAAATATTGAAACTTAGATTAAAATGTCCTGACAGATTGTCTGTGACAAATTGAGAAAGTTTGCGACGTCCAATATTATGCTTCTTTAATTTAATTCTAGAAATTAATGCTGAAATGGTCCTTGTGTCTAAAAAATTTATGCTGTCACTTAGTAACCACAAATAACCCTCACAGTGTTTAGTAAGTAAATGCTAAAATCTGGTTACCACTGGATCAAATTTTTTCTTAAAAATTAAAGTCAGGATCTCTGGTTTAATGACAGCTACTGTTATAGACCCCTTTTTACACCTCATGGATCCCCAAATTATGTTTTCGCTGGCGTAGACCACTTGCAGGTCGTCATAGACCCTTGGGAGTCTATATAGAACACTTTGGGAATCACTGTTGTAGAAAGAAAAAACGATCAGTGTGATGCCAACCGTAGAAATGAGTTTTCTCAACAAGCTGTCTGAAGGGGAGAATAAACTATGTTGATCTCCCTTCAGACTATGTTGATCTTCCCACTGCAGCACGGGATTGGGTACTGAGACTAGGGTTTCTTTCCCGGGAACCCGGGAAATCATACGATTTTTGTACTTTTTCCATTCCCGGGAAATAGACTTCGTTCCCGGGATTTCCCAGGAATCACACGGGGCTTGAATTATCTATGAAGTAGCTATTTTTGACTTGACCTTAGATTTCAATCTCGGACTTCGTTAACTGAACCTACTGTGGCAGTTTGCGATCGTTCACCCCGAACTTCCGGACGAAGGAATATTCGTTACCTCTACTGTGGGGTAAGAGTGTAATATGAGAACTTTGGGGGTGAGAATTTTTCCACAGCTAGCCATGGGTGTATCGAGCTTCGTAAACCAGAAATATTGGGCTTTTAAAGCAATCGCATTTTCGTTGCCAAGCAGCACTATGTGATCGAAGTTCCAAGATCTACATTTATGTGGATAATGTAAGTACTAATACTTAAAATTATTATTTATTAAATATTTTTTTTTAAATTTTCGAATACTTGTTTTTATTATGAACTATTTAATTGAATTTATCAACTGGAATATTTACCAATTTGAAAAAGGGAATGAACTCACAAACTGTTGTGGGGAAAATATTTTTATAAGAAAATCGCGCAATTTTTCTTATTTATTAATTTTCTAAAATTAACTTTCGTGTGAGATTCTTATATTAATGTTTATTTATATTTGTGTAACAATAATACAGTGATTCCATAAACAAGAAATAAGTTATACAAATAAAATATCTTAAATACAATAATTAATATTTTAACGTACATAATCAGCACTTCAGCAGCAAATGAGTTTTCAAGTATGTATTTATCTCTTAGTAGCAACATTAGAGAAATAATTGATTCAGCTTTCACTGGTTAATTTTCAAACGCATGTGAGTCAGTAAAGGAACATTAATTTTAGTAATTATTTTTCAAATGTGAATTTTCCCCCGAGTTTTTAATTTATAAAATCTTTAATTGTAACATTCTTTCCATGCCTGAATGATAAAATTCTAAATTGCTTATGCTTTCTGAAATCCTATTTCAAAACTGAATAATCAATTTATTATATATTTTTTTGTACTTTTTAGCTCATTATATACATAAGGATTAATTTTGTAATTTATATGCATCCTTATTTTATATAATGATCATTGATTTTATTTAAAAGTAACTTGTTTTTAATTTTTTAAATTTTGATGTTTTTCCGGGAATCCCGAAAACGAACAATAATATTCCCGGGAATGGAAAACCCGGGAAATCAGAAACCCTAACTGAGACATCACCCCACATTGGTTTCTCATCTTGACGTCATGCCCCGCGTCGGGACCGGCAGCGAACGTGTTAAGTACATAGGTGGGTTACAGATTCGTCAGTTTCTTGTATGTTCGATGCTCGCAGTTTTAAATACGTCCACACTCCATGGTCTAACAGTCGCTCATAATTGTTCAAACATTCAATTTGACAATTATAAGTTACTTGAGTTTTTAAGTATATAAAAATTGCAATCTGTCATATTTTAAAAGAGGGATACAATGTCGAAAACAAGTATTAAGAAACAAAAACACACAATTTTAAGGGGGTTCACCCATGTGACAGCCTGTTTTTTAAGCAATTTTGGGAAATTTTTTTTTTTTTTTTTTGACGACCAGTAAAAAGATCATTTATTTATGTATTTTAAGAGTATGCATGAGATGCCCTGGGTTGCTAGGAATTTTTCTTATTAAATGCTTGATTATGTAGTAGTCGTGGCGTAGTAGAGAAAGTCTGATATTTGTAAACTTTTATTATTTCTTGACCAGGATATATTGCAACAGTTCACACAAAAACTACATTTAAAAACACAAGGGTGGACAGACGGAAGCGAACTTACATGAAGAAGACAAAGACAAGAGAGAGAGCACTCAGCGCTCTGAGCTTTTATACGACGTACGACTCTTTTCTAACAAGAGTCGTGACTGGTTGCAAATGCGCCCGAGCAAATAGATTATGATTAAGATTATCACAGTCTCGTACCACAGAATTAGAAAAATAATTTAATGGAGTTAATTTAAAGAAGGTTAGAGGGAATCATTCCATGTATATAAATGTTTAGTTATAAATATCAATAGAACATGAAATATAGCACTCTGAACAAAAAAATGGACGCTCACTTCCTCCATGATTCCGGCTGATTGGCGTGTTTGAAATTAAAAAAAAATTAACGGCGTTTTAATTTATAAGCTTAAATACACATAATGGATTATACTCAATTGAAAATATCAAAAATTGGATTTTTTGGTAGACTTCTGAAGAAAAAGTTTCGAATTTCACTGGGTTTTTTTTTTTTTTATGTTTTTTGTTATAAAAAATAGAAACATTTTGATTCTGGAATGATCGTAGTTCATTTGGTGCGTATATATGTGCTGAGTCTATCCTATAAATTTGAAGTCATTCGGTCAAACCCTTCTTGAGATATGATGGAGGAAAATTTGAAAAACACGGTTTTGTGAAAAACGCGTTTAAAGTTTTCAAGTACGATTAAAACAATGAAAATCCGAACTTACTCTCAATCGGCGATGCCTGGTGGCGAAGACTAAAGTTCGTCGAAATATTCAGTAACTATAGATATTTCCTTTTAAACCTGTATGAACGTATATTTGCATAGAAAGGTCAATGGTATCAAGCCGACTGTACACAATAGGCCCAGTCTTCGATTGCCAACTCAGCGCTCCGAACAGCTGCTCTACTAATACTTGCTTCTTCATAAGGACTTCGAATTTTTTCTAAAAAAATCACTTTACCACCGTATTCTGGACGTGTTAAATAAGCAATTAATGGGGAAAAGTTTTTTGATTTTTTTGAACCCATCACATGGGTGAACGGGGGAATACGGAATAGGAAGAAGAGTTTTTCTTTGAAATGGTGAATGCTAAATATCTAAGCTATATGTGTCATGCGAATGTGGCACTTCCAAAATAAAAATAACAAAGGAAATGTTGAAAGGCATTTCAGCAACGCCACTGGGTTGATCCCAACAAACTGGGGGGAAAAATCAGAAGTAGCCCGTACCCTGAAACAGTTTGCCCAATCCTGATATACAGTCAAATAAAAATGTGAGGAGCGAGAAACGAAAAATCATAAAAAAAAACTGTCAATTACGTCACACGTAAGAACATTCCTGTAGATTTTCTGAAACCAAAATTAGAAGTCAGTATTTATCCAAAACGAGAACTAAAAGTACGAACAAAACTGTGTTGATAAAGTCTACAATCACGCCTCATAGAAAGTTATTTACTATTTCCGAAAGCGATAAGAGAGTTTAGTGACTTCCTCACTGAAAATAGCAAACAGCCATTGAAGCATTACGCGTGTTATTGAATGACGCATCAGAGTATTTCATAAGCGAATGTAAAAAAAAAAAACAGATTTAAAAAATCTTAATTTGCCTATTTTTATTCATATTTTTCAATTCCTACTTTTTGTTCAGATACTCTCTATATTTATCTTGTTCAAATTTTCAATCATTAATAAAATGCATTTTAAAGCACTCAATTGAGTTGAAATTTTATATACACGCTTATTTTGGATGACAATACAGTAATTTAATTATGTTTAATAAAAATTAATTGATTAAAACTAATTATTCAAAGAATTACAAATACATCCACGTTGGCATCATTTCTGGCGACTTAGCGACCCTTTTGGCGACTTGTGTCAAAACTTGAAAAGGTTTTTTCTCACACTTTAAAGCGCTCATTTTGAGCTGAAATTTAATATACACTATTGTTTTGGGTAACAATACGGTAATTTAATTATAATTAATTAAAATTATTGACTTAAATTAATTACTTAAAGAATTACAGATACAGTACATTTGGCTTCATTTTTAGCGACTTGGATCAAAACTTTAAAAAGATTTTTTTTTTCTCTCACGTTTCAAATCATTCAGTTGAAATGAAATTTTATATAAACGATTGTTTTGGATGACAATACGATACTTTAACGATTTTAATTATTTAAAAATTAATTGCCAGTCACTATTGTGATTCTGTTATATATAAATACATATTTAGATTAATTGTAACTATTTCATAAAAAGTAACTGAAATTTTTTTTTGTTAAACTAAGTACGAATTGACTTTAAAAAAAACTTTTATATTACTTGTTAAGAATTAGTTTTTATTTTACAATAAAAAACTCTAGAAATATTATTCGAATAAAAGAAAATTGCCTCTAAACTTTAAATACCTTCTTTAGTGCAATGTGACAATTCCTAATTCAAATTAAGCTCCATTTCAATTATTGATAATTTAAATTAAATAAAATGTGAGATGCGGACAAACTGAATAAAGTCGGATGAGTAAGCAACAACCACAAAAAAGAAAAACTGTAAAATAAATTAATACAAAACAAATCACAACTAAAAAACATTACTATATTGAAAGTTATAGGTGTAGACCATAGGTTCTCAACGTGGGCGATAACGCCCCCTCGTGGGTGTTTCAACCTTTCAGGGGGGCAGTAAGAGATCCAGAGAAAATTAGGGGGCGTTGAGATGTCATGGAGGCAGATTTACCAAATATAGTCTAAAAAAGACTAAAAAAATACGCTGATTATATGCTAACATAAGTAAACTTTAATACTGTTTACCTTATGTTGATTGTATGTATTTAAATCATTTTTATATCAAATATACGAAAATTCACATATTTCTGCAGTTTAGGAAGTGGATGTAAAAAACTTAAAGAGATTACATTACATTCAGACCTGCATTGCATTGAATGATATAGTGCATTTTAATTTCTGTAGTGCTCGTATTGTCTTTGTAAGCAGTAGGAAAAATGTTTCGTCCACTGCATTTCATTATGTATATTATCCAAGAAACATAATTAAATATACTAACCAGGAATTACCGTTGATTCTTTAAAGGCAGAAAACTGTCAATTTAAATTTATTTTGAAAGCAGTAGTTTATTATGAATTACTTTGTATCATCAAAACCCCTGCCTGTTTTTATGACAGATAAGCTAAAACTTTATTTCCAATCTTTTAAATGAAGAAGAAATTCAGTAAGTCTTTCAATTCCAAAAATATCATATCTATGACTAAAATACATAATATTGCACATTTAAATATATTTTGGGCAATAGCCATTTCGAATTTGCAAGTAAAAAAATTGGGGTTTTAAAAAAATATTTAATTAAAAAAATTTTATTCTAATAGTAAGAGAATATTTTTTTAAAAATTTAACTCTTGTTTTCACCATGTATTATGTGCGCTCTTTTTTCTCAAGAGTGGTAGGGGGCGGTATCGAAATATTCACTAGAAAAGGGGGCGCCGGTTCAAAAAAGGTTGGGAACCTGTGGTGTAGACGAAATCGTAAAAATTGCAATGAGCTATTAAGCATACTGATTCGTGTAAAATCTCTATTCAATTACAGGTGTGATGTAGCCGCTTTCCTTTACCTAATTGCTGGGGGAAAGTGGCCTAAAGGGGTGGTCAAGATTTCTGACCTCTGTTCCCACGACCATTCCTAAGAATCCGGGACCGGAATCCCGGCCTGTGTGGAATTTCCGTTTCTCACGCATGTGGGTCGGAAATTTTCCCACGTTTGAGAAGCCGACGGACAAGGGACAAAGGAAAGCCGAAAAGAGGAATCAGGAGCAACCTGGGCTTTAAAAGGCACGTGAGATTTTGCAGGGAGAACCAGAGAGAACCGTTTAGAGGCCTCTCAAGCGATTTAGCGAGAAACACACAGCGTCTGCATCTACGATTATAGTCGACCAGCGAAGGACTTCGGTTTCTATTACCGATACAGAGAGAGAACTGTTCGGAGGCCTCTCTAGCTATAGACAGCGAGAGACGCACTGCATTCGCATCTACGATTATAGTCGACCAGCGAAGGACTTCGGTTTCTATTACCGATACAGAGAGAGAACCGTTCGGAGGCCTCTCTAGCTATAGACAGCGAGAGACGCACTGCATTTGCACCCACGATTATAGTTGACCTTCAAAGCCGAAGTATTTTGGCCCTTATTACCAGAGGAAATAATCTTTACTGTAAAAGAGACTGTGGTCCCAATCTCGGAACGAGTGTAAAAATATTATAGTTAATCTTCCCTTGTAATAAATTGTTTTTATAAGCTGATTGAAGTCATTGCACAGGGCATGTTAAAAATTCAGAGAATTCTGAAAATAAATATTTATTTATGAAATGGCAGATTAAAAACGCGCAAACAAAATAATAATACCAAATAAAATAACCCTCACCGCTGCTACGTTTCAATTTCCTTGAAAATGTTATTTTTATTTTATTTTACGAATGTCACACTCTACAATAGCACCTATGTGTGTGTATATATTGGAAAGAACTAAAATGAAAGAGTACATTGCATCATAGATTCCTTGTTTCAAAAACAGCTAGAATATAAATTCGTTACAAAAACAAAAAAAATTAACCCTAGAAAAAGCCGTTACAGTAAACTGCTGTGAAATCTCTCTCTCTGACAAGTTGAAACATATTTCATCGTTATCGAAAATTCAAACGAAGTATGCAATTCCGGAGATATTTAAGACGTTTTTGATCAAACAAGAATTTAAAGCTTGGCTTATGGTATGTGATAAGATAAAAATTCGAATATTGTGATATTCTGAAAAGTGTTGTGATCATATGTAATATAAACGAATACTAATCTTTATATGTTCTGAAGGGAATAAAGACATTGGTAATGCCCAAAGATTGCGCGAAAGAAGTTTTCATAATTCAAAACCAAGTACTTAAGATTACTCGCTATCATCATACCATAAGAATTATTCTTCTTCGATCAAATAACTCGCTTGGTGATTTAATTCAACAAATCATTGAGCGACTTGACCAGGAAGTTCATTAAAAATAATTGTCATTCTTTGAATAGCGATTCTGATTACTATAGAAATGAAATTTTGGCTTTCCTCGTTTGTGAGGTCAGCACTGACGACACCATCAGCATAACCATAAAAAAAAATGTCTGATATTCTATTTATTTGGCATTTGAGCGATTTATTGTTAGCTGAAGATATCACAACCTTTGAGAAAAAATGTAAAATTATTACTATTTATCTATCAAAATCCTTGAATTTTTGCAAAGGAATTGAGAATGCTTTTTCGTTAACTCTTAACATAATATGTCAGCTGCTGTGCTTAATTCTCTGACCCAACTTTCTCAAAAACACCCAACTCTTTTTTTTTTTTTTTACCATGTTTTTATTAACTGGCTTTCTTGTCTCTCCGGGTGGAATTTTGTAATTGATTTTAAACTAACTTTCCAATGAGCTAGAGACATGAACTTTGGACCATAGCTCAAAAGTGGATGACAATGGATGAAAATGTGAAAAAAGAAGTTCTAGTCTCGAACCCGGGCCCCCCAAGAGCCGGGCCCTGATTTCGACTAAGGGCTCCAGAACTTACACGAACAAAGACCACCTGTCGATAGCACGGGTCGAGTTGCATCTACGAATATAATTTCGTGGCTCTGGGGTCAAAGAGAGGCCCCCAGGTTACCATAATTTTATTAACTCGTTTTCTTGTATGTCTGTTTGGGTGGAATTTCGTAATGGACTTTAACTTCCCGCTGAGCTAGAGACTTGAAATTTGGACTATAGCTCAAAAGTGGATGGCAATGCACATGATAATGGTTATAAAACATGGTAAATAAAAAAAAATTTATTAAGAAATTCATTTACATGGTAGATACGTTCCTCATAAAACCATTTTGTCATTTGAAACAAAAACAATTCTTGTTTCAAAAATAATTAAAATTAGTGTACAGTGGAAATTCAGTCTATAAGTACATACAACAGATAAAAATTCAAATTGAAATTAGGAATAAAACTACTAATTATCAACTATATTCATTGCTACTCGATCACGAGCGTGCACGTTTATTAAGAACTGGATCAAAGTGTTATCATCAGTAGATGCGTCAGATATGTCTAGAACAATCGTCGGTTTTGATTAAAATGAAGAATTTTGTTCGTTATTAACGGCCTCTGATGACTTTTTTTGTTGTTATAAAATCTTATTAACGGTTGTCTTTTTTTTTTTTTTTTTTTTTTCGTTTCTCAAATTGATTACATAATACTGGACTGCTACACAAGATTATGGAGAAACTTTAATACATGCTCTACGCCAGGATCATGAGTAATAAAATGTTGTTCCAAATTTGCAGCAAATTTCAAGCAATCACGAATTAAATCAACTGTTAACAGCTAAACTTCAAGTATCGACTTCTTTATTATAAATTGTAATAAACTCGTTTACAAATCATCCTCATCCAAAGGGCATTTTTTGAAATTCGAGCTTGAACAAAAAATTTGTTAAATTCGTGTACCGTCTTATTTCAAAGTCGTGTAAAAAAAAAAAGAGTTGTGAGTAAGGTAACATAAGGTATAAAAATAGTTTTGGAATAATTTTTTAGTCGAAAATTTCAACAGATATTTTAAAAATAAAGTTGATTTATTATGGACGAATTGTGTGATATTCGGCTTTCTTTGGACTTAACCAAAAAGTGGTAGCTCTTTTAATTTAAATTAAACTCAGAAGTAAAATAATCCCCTCCCTCCTGTTTGTGTATAAATTTACAACATAATTATACATTTATAAATTAGATGAAATGCATAACTTGCTTATTTGAATAAGCTTGTGAGTTCCTCCTTCATACGGAAGAAAAAATTTTCACAGAATTCTTCAAATTTATATTTATTAGCGCGTTTCTTTCACGTAGTGTAAAAAAAGCGCCATTAGGACGCAAATTTCGTCTTCGTTCCATATTTTGTCGTACCTTTTCTCAGCCAATAAGCAACCGATTGACCTCGGGTTTCGGCATTTGGTCGCATTTGTGCCCTAGATGAGCCGAATTATATTTAAATTTAATAAGTTTAAATTTTTTTTTTAATTTTTTAATTTTTTTTAATGTTTTTTTTTTTAAGTGTAGTATTACTTTTTGTTAGTAAAAAGTTCATTAGTTGCATTATTGTAAAATACAACATGTGAAAACGCGCTAAAATTACTTGGCCATGCCAATGTGATTGATATCTTGTTAATTATAAGTTCTATTCTTGTATCATTATCCTGAGCTGCACTTGTAAGCTTTTTGCTACAAATTTTACAATAGTTTTAAAACAGCATATAAATTTATGCCCATATTTTTTATTAAAAACTTATTTCACTGAAATTCAATATTGCTAAATGCATTATAATAATAATTAGCCACTATGAGTTTAAATACATTCACTTAAAATTAAGTAATCTTCCAAAAATGCTGGATCTTAAATCAATGATTACCAAACAACAAAATCATTAACTCTTATCAGCAGACTATTATAACCATGAAAAGTAAAATCCAAAAGAAAAATCTTTAAAAAACAAGTACATTTACTTTCATAAATTTTACATTCCCAGTATACATAAATCAATATTTTCAATAAGAAATCAACTATAAAAAGAGAGAGAGAGAACTAAAGAAAGAAAGACTTTCAAAGACCTCTTAGCATGTAATACAAAATTTACAACCAACCAACAGAAGAAAAATCAGAAGTCACCAAAAAACCAACAAACATTTTTTATATAAAAAGTCTATAGATAACCTTATATGTGTGAGGGGAGTAAAATTATCTCATTGCAGCAATGAATAAATGTTATTATAATTCTGAAGATTATTAATCATAATATAAAAAAAAGGTTTTTCAAAAAGTACAACAAATGAAAAAAAAAGTTTTTAGTATTTTTCTTTTCCTATACACAAACAAAAGCAAAAAAGTCAACTGACGTACTACGAAATATAATTATTTATAGGTTATATAAAATAAAAAAAAAAATGAACTGGGTGAATAGATAACAACCATTTATCCTGTCTATAGTTCTGAATTAAATTGAATATCACTCTTTTGTTAAATTTTTAGGCTAAAATTGAGAAACAGAAAATATGGTATGATTCCACATGATTCATAATTTATGTAATATTCCACAAATAATGGTTTTTTTTTTTTTTTTTTTTTTTTTTTTTTTTGTGATTTGCAGTTGCTGCACTTAAAAATTAGAATATTAATCAAATCACTGTTTATTTAAATAATTTTAACATCAGATGAGAAAATTGTGCATCTTCTATGCTTAAGTGCAAGGCAAGTAGCAGAGGGAATTACTCATTTTCCACACTTAATTATAAAGGGAAAAACAGAGAAAAATGTAATATTAAAAAATATAATTACATGTTCAAATGAAGGGAAATATTAGTTATTTTTGGAAATTGTCAGTATTTTACGGAAAGTTTCCACCATTCAGTAAAGCCTGTGTAAGCACAATTAAGATATTAATTTACTAGAAATCACCAATAAATCTATCAAATATGCAAGATTTAATCCTTTTAATGAGGTATTACAAATAAATTTGCCAAGGAATATAGGATTTAATACCTTTACTGCAAAATGAAATGAGATGAGATGAATTGTGAAATGGGATATATTCATAGTTATGATTTAGATATATAAATAGAATAGAATTTTATAAATTATAAATTATTACATATATATGTGTATGTAATAACAAATTAATATTTACTTAAAATTCTGTTTGGTATACATATGTATGAGAAATGCAATATGTGTTTACACAATGGATTTCATTACTTAAAATCATGACCATTATATCGAAAGCATGACAATCATAACTCATGCATCAAACATTCTTATAACTCAACAGAAGTATAATTCTCACTTTTTTTTTCATTATAACCCATAACAGATAACTGAAATCAAATAGATTCCCAAAACTTTATTTATATATAAGCCACATAGATTTGATCTTCAAGTATTTATTTCTTCTTGGTTTAGCTGCTAACAAACTTCTTAAAAAGTCTTAGCATACCACCCATTAAAATGTCTGCAACAATCTGAGAACTGTTACTCTGCATCTATCAATTACCTATGGGAAATTGAACTTTCATGTAATGAATTGTTTTAAATATGAATCATGGAGGGGGTAGAAATTAAGATAATAATTCAAAATAATTTGTATGTTTATTTTTAAAAAATTAATAATTTGCAATTTGTTTTACATAAAAATTTAAAATAATAAATGAAAAAAATTCAAATTTACTGCTTTCAAACAAATGGATTAATAAAAAACCTCAATAAAAAGATAGGAATGAAATTTTTTTTACCTCAATGAGGAATGACGTATAAATCATACCAGTACTTATATATTATTCCAATCATATTGACAATATTACATTAAATGAAGCACATGATTGCCAGTTCACCGAGTACAACACATGCAAAATTGTGGTTGCCAACTTAGAAAGTTATCTGGCATGTTGGCATTGTTGCAATAGTACATAAGTACTGTCATACCTTACATTTAAAATAACAATACAAATCAGAAGTTTTTGAAGCATAAAAACTGTTCATAATTTAAACCAAACAAAATTCATCGGATAATTTCACTTAAATCCATTGCTTAACTGATATTAAAATATTGAACATAAATTTTTTTAAATAATGTATAATGTTATTGAAACAAATTTAGCAAAGGTTCATTTACTCTTCAGTAATGTACAAATGGATATTGATAGAATATTAATTAAAACCATCATTTAAATTAAAAATGAAAAATTATACTTCCTTTCACATTTATAAAATGATATACCCAGTGGCATAAACAAGAATATTAAGCCCCCCCCCCTCTAAAGTCAGGTTTGGGCCCCAAATCGGATCTTACAAAGGGTACGTAGTTGGTGCCAGTCAGGCTTACCCCGCCTATGCAGGGGTAGTGGAGGTGTACGTTATACCACTGGATATACCATTATTTGATGAATATACAATATATAACTCAACATCACATACATACATATCTTTTTTTTCTAATTTATTTTATACATTTTAATAATAAGTATTTGAATAGCTGTTTGTGTAAACATCTTACTAACAATCCAGCAATAAGACAACTGTTATTTTAAATATAAGTTTAAAAGACAAAGGAAAAAGTAACTCAAAATCAGTAAACTAGTCTATATTTTGAATTACTCCAAGTTATTATTATTTACTACTAGATTTTTTAGCAATTGATACAAATTAATAACTGCTATTTTTATCTAACTTCAGACTGTCATAAAGATTGTATTGTATCACTTCTTCCATTAGAAAATTTTGTTATCCCTTTTGCATCATTCAGATTATATGCAGTACCACAGAATATATTTTGAAATTAGATATTTTACCTTCAAAATTTAATTATTTCTTCGACAGTTAGGAATTAATGCAAAAACCAATTCCTAAAGAATAAAGTAGCTTGCTTACAAAACATCTGTTGACTTAAAAATTTATTACTCGACAAAATGAAAATCAGGAGACAAGCATGCTATATATTTTTGCTTTTCATTTAGTGAAAAGATTCTCAAAATTTTTTTTAACATCATTTAATACATTTTAGATATTTATATTTCATTGTGCAAACACTAGTAAACAAACTAATATTAAAAAGTACTAAAATATGTTCGGACTTACTTTCATAAACTTTATTTCCCCTGGGCTCAGAAGAAACCAAAAGTACAGGCCAGCGATCAGCATTGTTTCTCAGCTGTCGAGGCTCACCACTCTCATCACCACCATTTTCCATTTCATCTACAAATTATAACACAAACTCATACAATGATAAATACGGAAGTATGTTTACAAATCCAAGTCAAACACCTGGCTGAATTATCGGTTACAGTCAACTTAAAGTTCGGTGATAGTTTTAACTGTAGCTTAGTTTGTAGTGCATTTTATATTTCGTCATTGAATTGTGGCGCCCTCTAATGAATAATTTTTGCATCAAAACTTCTCAAATTTATGAAATTTTCGATAATTATAATGAATTATAAATAGAAAAATTGGCAAGAAAATATTCAGTATTCATAATCAAAAAGTATTTTGAATGTAAAAATCTGCGAAAAGTACTCAAGCAGAAATGGTCGATTTCAAGATAACATTTGAAAGGAAATAAAGTATAATAACTTGGAAAAAAATCACATTCATTTCACACACTTTTCAATGCAATAATGATATAATTTTTGTACGCGCTTTGAAATTTATTCTTAAAAAAAATT
>BMAO01007732.1:0-22606 GCA_019973975.1 Trichonephila clavata | reverse complement strand
TTGTTTCTAGTGGAGCACTGTGCAGGACTGGTATGGTACAATCATTCATGCGATGTTTTACGATCCATAAATCATATATCTACGGACGTTCAAGTATCATACATTAGTTGCCACAAGCCACTTGTCACAGTGATTAATAATGGCGAGAGTATTAATGTAATTAATACTCAAAGGGATATTAATTCTGAAAAATAGAAAATCTACCTTCTTAACAATGTACTTATATACTATGAATAAAATATATTTAAAAAAAACATTGTTGCACACCTTTAAAATACTAGAATAGAGTACTGTAATATAGTTTGTACATCATGGAAATATTCAGTTTTATCTGCAATATTTAAGTTCAGAATTTTTGTATTCGGATGCTTAATTGCATTATTTCTGAGCACTTAATTTTAGATGCATCATACACAGTGGTATTATATACATTGGAAATATTTTTGTCAAAGCGACCTAGGCACGTTTTGGCCATGGATTTTTCTCAGCATGAAAAATTGCTGATAAAAATTTAAGACACATTAACTATTTTTTAAAAAAAAAATGACTTGAAATAAGTTTTAATTAAATAGCTAAGAGTACTCAAAAAATTGAAAACACGTAATTAAGCAGAAATGATTTTCATACAATAATGGACATTAATAGCCATTTCACACTGAAAGAACTGATTGTGCTCAAAGGCACTTTAAATTCATTTATTTTTAGAGATGAAGAAGGATTTAAAATAAAGCTGAAGCCAAAACCTAAGCTCTGAAATTTTAAAATATTTTAAAAACTAATTTGTTATGAGATCTGAAATTTAGTGGCAAGCTTCCCAATGATTTGGTTAACAAGAAAATGCACAAAAAAATCAGTATTTTTGAAATTTGTGCGATTGTATGTTGTCCGAAAGATAGCTCTTTTCATTACATATAGTTCGAGCTTTTTTTCTAAAAGAAATTAAAATATTATTCTTAAAATAATTAGTCCAGTCATCATATTTCAAGTGGATAGATTTCGAGGAAATGTATGATCTTATTTCAAAGATAATTAATTAATTCAATGTCCAGGGACATTTTTAAAAATGTCACATTGTTAATTTTTAGTAGTTATTAAATAGTCTAACAGAATAATTTATTCAAAATAAAATTATAAAATTATTATTATTCTGAATATGATGTCGCCATGATATAACAAATCTAAAAAATATTTCCGACAGCTCTTTTTTATTGTACATATATAGAAAAGCAATTATTAAGAATCGTAAGCAAATCAATATTCAGCATCCTAATGACAAAAAAATTAAAGATGGAAAGATTACTTTTCTATGAAATACTTCAAAGACAACGCATGGATCAGTGCCAATTGTATTGTTATATTGTGCACTGAAACACTATGAGTTTTCCGTAATTTTTAAAAAAAAATTGGATATATCATCAAACATCGAAACATATTATAATTTTTTCAATTAAGATCTGTGAAAGAAGCGTGAAAAAAATAGTAATTTTCTATAATAGTTAATCATATACATGTACGAGAGCAACAACCATATCGCTGTAAAAAGCAAACTGGGGCAAAGGGGAAAAATTTATTCACATATCAAAGGTACAACTTTCTTCTATTTTTCAACATAGTCTTCCTCATTATTGAAGCACTTAACGTAACGTTTTACCAATTTACCAATGCCTTTTGCTTAAAAGACAGCGATACAAACCAATGTGTCACACAGTTTTTAAGTTCCTCATCGTCAGCGAAATGCCGTCCCTCAAGCCTTCAGTGCCGGGAATAGATGGTAATCAGAAGAGCCATGTCCGGGCTGTTGGGAAGATGTTGAAATACATCCAATTTGAATTTGCGCAAAACTTCTCGTGTTCTTAAGCAGTGTGAGGGCGAGCATTATCGTTGAGAAGCACAATCCCAGAACTCAGTAGGACCTCGACGTTTATTCTATATGGCTATTTCCAGTTTTTCAACGGTGGCAGTAAACTGGAATTTATTGTTGTTCCACGTGTCATGAATCGATAAGGAAGATTCGTTGAACATTCTCAAAAGACGGTGACCATTCAGCTTCCTAACCGACGAAGTTTGACGGCCTTTCCTCGGCTGGTTGGAGAACCAGTATGACCCCATGCCATAGATTGTTGTTTTGTCTCTGCTTTGACAGGCGCTACCCGCTTAGTCACAAGTCACTATACTGTTCAGAATGTCCTCCCCAACCGTGTGGTTCCGGAAAGAAATTCTAAGACAACGCCCACTCGACTGGTTTTGCGGATCTCTGTGAGACGGTACCCATTGGGCACAGAACTTCCGGTAGCGTACTGTCCTGTGAATGTGTCATACAAAACCTCCGAAAATGTTGGGAAAGTGTTCTGAAAGTTGGGAGATTGTGAAATTACGGAGCAAACGAAATTTCATCGATTTCTTTGATATTATCAAAATTCACTACAGACAGCCTTCCATTCCGTGATTCCTCATGAATGTTTAATCTTCCGTCCTTGAAAAAGCTTTTCCATTGATAAACTATCGATTCACTTACAATGTTTGGCCCATATTTGGCCACAATTCACGATGGATATTCGCTGTTGACAGTTCTTTTTTTTTTTTGCCCAAAGGAAACTTATCACTCCTCGCACCTCACATTTAGCTAGATTATCTATAGCAACGCACATTTTGACACGTTATAACTACTAAACTCTTGGCCCTACGACACACTCAATCACCTACTGGAAGCTTACTGAATCAGAGATTGGTCGTGCATTCGATTGAGGGTGCACCGAACCACACTTCCAGCGCCACGCTCATATATTTACTATATATATATATATATATATATATATATTGTACAAATTTTCATTAAGAAACCAATAATGAATTATTCTTTTAATACATCAACAGTTTTGTTTATTTCCTTTACATAGTATAAAGAAAGATTCAAAATGTAAATAATACTATCTGATGAAAACTATTCAGTATTTTCTAATATTCTTAAAGTTTTTCACTCTAAATCGTTTTTTTAAATAAAGAAAACTATTAGTTGTAGTGCATCAGAAAGTTGTCTTTCTGCACGTTTCAACAATTTGAAACTGGTCAATTGTGTTGTAGGTCTATTAAAATTAATTATTACTGACACTTGGTGATTTTAGCAATTTTTTTCGTTGCATTTATGCCTCCTTGAAATGGAAAAGTGCCTTCTTAAAAAATATTTTATGTTCAAAAAAGAAGAAAAATAGAAAATTTTCAAAATTATGAACAATATTTCATATGTTTTACAATATTCCACCTCAGACTAACTTGGAAGCGTTGAAAAGGTGTAAAATGCTACTGGAAATATGGTTGTAACTTTTTGGGGGGGGGGGAATAATTTAAATCGAAGAAAATCCATAGAAAATTTGTAAAAAAATGTAAAACATTGTAGATATTAGGATTCTAATAATCTATTTCAAACTAATCACATGTTAAAAAAAAAGCATTTATTTTCTTTAAAAAAATCAATACAGTCACAATAAAGAAACGTCATGAAATTCCAGTTTGGTTAAACCGATTTTCGACACCAAATTTTGTCACTATTGTAACAATAACATTCTTAAAACAATGACGAAAAAAGCCGAATGAGCCTTACAAACCCAAACGTGACGTTCTTTTCACGATCATTCTCCAGGAAAACAAGCCTAAAGAAGTTACTAATAACAGACTATTTTTAAACAACGTTAATTAATACAGTCAATATAGCAACGTCATGAAATTCCAGTTTGGCTAAATCCCGACTTTCGACGCCAAATTTTGTCACTAATATAAGTCGTTTTTATTGAAGGACTTTACATTGCTACGGAACAATCCAATGCATTGTTAAGAGCGTTACAAACCAGAGCGTAAAAATGCTTGGCTTCTTAAAACGCATCATTCAAGTTCATTCTCCAGCAAAACGCACATAAAGAAGTTATCTCTTCAAAAATTATATCTAAAACGCATTTATAAAACTCGTGTAAGGAGCAAAAGATCATTTTATACACTTTACGTTATATTTTGTTAAAGTCAACCAGCTATAAAAAAACCAATGAGGTACTTTATACATTTATATTTTCTCATCTTACGTGGACATGCTTTTGCACATCCTATTAAGTTTTAAATCAAATGTTTATTTTGGATGAATAGTATTGCTTCCATATTAATAAAATCGACATGAAAAGAGTATATTTAAATGAAATGCAGTTTTTTACGGTTATATATCTAAGTAACTCTGTGTACATTGACGAAGAATACAAAAAGCAAATAAAAACGTAATTTATATTGAAAGAGCAGATAATATTTTGCTTTTTCTACTTATTTTTCTGTAGAAATATAAAAACTTAATGCATTTACATATTTCATATAAACCTTTTTCATAGCTCTAATTTTATTTATTAACATTTTTTCAATTTGTTTCTATGTCGCATATCGTAAGGGACAAATATTTATCTCTACTAGATCATAAAAATTAAACAAAACATTTTACACTAATGTATTTTCAAAATTTTACTTTTATTGTTTGATATTTGATTTTATCAATCATATGTTTTCAAGAAATAGTTTCGAAATCTAATCAAGTGACTATCAATACTGATTTTTTAAATTATCTTTTAAATGGGCGTATAAAATCAAGTTGCTTGAAATAGGGATGTTTATTTTGCTGTATTACAAGTATTAAAAATGTACTCATATCCAAAAGTATGGTCAGAAACATAAAATGTATGGAAACCGATAAACTATTTACCGTGTGGCTACGAAATTCGGTATAGATATAAATTACAGTGTCGGAAAGAGTATCGTAACATGGCTATATGAAAATGATTTTAATTGAAAATTAATATACAAGTCTTATCCTAAAGTATGAATTAATGGATCAGAGATAAAGTGTTTACCTCTGGAAAAGTCTGTGTAATATGGATGTGATAATGTGAGCAGCTATACAGCTCTCACAAAGAGCTGGCATACTGTTTATGAGGGTGATTAAAGGCCCAATTTTCCCAAAGCGAATCTTTAATTTCTGGGGGGGTTCTTGGGAGAGGAGCTATTCTGAGAAATGGCTCTTTCTTGACCATTCCAAATATATTCAATAGAATTGTGATCCACAGATTTCGAGGTTCAGTTCATACGGTGAATATCCTCTCCTTCATGAAAATTATCAGCTATTGAAGTTCTGTGTGGTCGCGCATTATTATCCATAAAAATATTTTCTAAGCCCATAGAAATCAGATAAACTTCCATAGGCTTCCAAGAATTCACCTCTTTAGCGATGTGAGTTGACAGAACTTGCAAGGAAAACGTACAGAGGCATACGACTGCCCAACATTAGGCCACCACACACATAACTTATTTTTTCACGTAGGAGAAATGAAAAAAGCGAACTCCATTTTCTCTCCAGATGAACACTCGACGAGAATCATTTCTCTGGCCCATTTCGACTTATCACTGAACAGAACACGATCCCATTCCTGTCGTGTTCACGCCTTATGTACCAAAGAATGTACCAGAATAAACGCCACGTGTGAAGGCGACTCTCTGCAATAAGGCGTATAGACTGTTTGACTTGAATTTATTCTTCCTGACACAGCAGTAAGATTGCGAGCAAGCTGAGGAGCCGTTGTCCGCCTATGTCTTTGCGCGCTTAATGCCAAGTAGCTGTCCTGCGCAGATATCGATGCTCTACGGTGACCTTGGATGCCCTTCCCGATGACAATACCACTTGTTAAGAGTCAATTCCATAAGAGGGAGACCACTTTTGGACCACTTGTAGCAACGATCCATTTCCACTTGACACTGGACATCTTCAGGCCTGCAAAAAGCTCTCCTTCTCAAGGAATCATATAAGTGATTTTGGGAAGTCATTCTGACTGCAAACAGACTACCTCGTTACTTTCAAGGCAATATTCGCAAAACTGGAGGTAAAAGTTCCATATCATTGAACGGTTTCACACAATCCAGTAGTTCTGCAAAAACTAAAACTAAACAACACCTTTTCCTAAACCAGTGCGTTTCAAACTTTCAATATTTGCGACCCAATTCATACCCATAATTTTCATTTTACCCCCCCCCCCCACCCATATAATAACAAAGCAATAATATCGTACTTTGAGGCTAAAACTATATCTAATATTAAATTCTCCTTTGAAAAACTGCTTTGCAAGACAAGTCCATGTTAGTCACCAGTTAATATTAAACTTGTTCTTAGTGTAGTATTGATAAATTAATTATGTAATACAGTGTGCAGTACTGATATTTTATAATTATATTATATCAATATACAAATGTGTATTTTGTGTTTTACAATGTTAGAATTTCTTCTCTCTCCGTCTCTATTTCGCTTCATTTTAGTAAATTAATAGTAGTTTAAATAATCTATGTCGACTTTTCGATATCCTCGTGCCCCCCCCCATAGGTAAGGTTACGACGCCCCCTATGGGGGCAAAGTGCACAGTTTGAGAAACGTGGTCCTAAGCCGAAGGTTGATATTATACTACCCGTTCTTCGAAGTTTATACAATACAAATTCAAACAGTTTTATTGGAGGAATTTTAAAATTAGACGAACAATATATTCATGACCTTAGTTTTGGACATGAGTATATACACATGTATTGTTGATTATTCTGTCCATTTGCAAGGTGTTCCGAATCTCAACGTTAAAATGTTAGGAATTCGCGGAAAGGTGGGTGCGACATAACTCTTATAGGAAAATTTTTTTTAAAAATGTACCCTTTTTTCTTGGATAAATGGTGACAACCAAAATTCTTAAAATAAGGAAAATTGACTCCCTTTATTACATGATTAGTATAATTTCACACATTTACAATTGATTTCTTCACTGACAAGATCTTACATAGTGGTCCTATAAATACAACTGATAAGTCTGCTAAAGCCTTTGCTCGTTTAAATAAAATTAACTCCATTTGTTTGAATCGGGATTTGAGAAAATAATGTCACTTAGTTGCATTAGTTACATTACACATAGTTACATTTCCGTATCATAGTTGGCACTTCACAGAAATAAATACCAGATATGTATGAAAAAATTCATTTGATGGCAGCACATGTTTAAAATCATACCACAACGCTAGCTTACTTGTTCCATGTGTCTGCCCTCACCACAAATGACATTTTTTAAGCGAGTGATAACAATCTTCACTGCGGCACGTAGTATTTCCAGTTAGATGATGCAGGGAAATTCACGGCGAATAGCATTCTACAACTCCACTAAAAGAGATGGGATACTGCGATCATTTTGGTAGTTAACATAACCCCAGAGCCAACAATCAACTGGTGTTAAGTCCGGTGCATGAGGTGGTCATTCATGTGTAATTTGATGGCTGAGTACTCGCTCGTCAATGAACGTTTTTTTTCAAGAAATGTTTCACTTCTTTCACAGTATGAGCAATTGTACCGTCTCGCATGGATATCACCTCGTCAAGGACATTATGTTTCAACAAGAACGGTATCACTTTATCTTGAAGCATTTCAAACGAACTTTTTCCATTGACTGAGCACGTTTTCCAATCTAATCTTACACAAAGCTCTTTAAAGAAAATGGGGCCTACAATAATTGTAAGGCAAGACCACAACAAAAAGTAACACGTGGTGTGCGTAAGGGTTTTCTTTGTGTATGCATGTGGGTTTTCCATTGCCCAGATTCTGCAGTTGTATGTGTTAACTGTTCCATGCAATGAAAAATGAGTTTTATCTGTTCACGGGATTCTGCGCAGCTATTGTGGATTTGCGTCGAATTCCAAAAAAGCCCATATTCAAAATGCATGAGTTAAACAATGAGTTATCATTACCTAGAGATGTAGCCTTTATTTTCCATTACAGCTTCACATCGATGTTTCAATGAGCTTAAAATAGTTTTTAGCGCTTTCTTCGTTATTACATGATGCCAGAAAACAATTATATCCTCAATTAGTTCCTATTATTTCATGGGCATCTCATTCGGACAAGAGTTTTCAAACGATGCCTCAAGTTTTCGATAGGATTTATGGCCAGGACTGTTTTCTGACCAGGACAACAATTCAATGATCTTAGAAGGATACCAGTCTTTTAATTACAATACTGTGTTGAATGGAAAATACTCGTTTTGAAATATAAATGAAACTTTGTTGGTAAATACATCCCTGGTGGAAAGCAGAAGTTTGCGTTCTAGAATGGTGTCAATGTATTTTCTGATTTTCAGTATACTATTAATGATATGAAAGCGACAGATACCATCTGTTGACATGCATAACCAAATCATCAAATTACGTGAGTACTTTACAGTTGCCTGGATGCAGTCAAGATGTAGCATTTCTCCTTTTCTACGTCTTAAATATTTTCGGTCATCATTACAGAATAACGATATCTATGTTTCATCCCTCCATATAGCTTTCAACCTCTAATCATTCGCCCATTTAATGTGTTCCTTTGACCACTATTTTCTGTTTTAGCTCTGCTGTAAACTGAGGTAAAGCTTTTTTCATGTAATTCTATCTCTTAGTCTAACATCTGAGAATCTTCTTCTGATTGATTTTGAACTCACAGAAACAACAACATCTTTCAAATAACTTCTAAAGACCGTTGGTGCCCTTTTTTTATTCTTGAGCCATACTATTTTAGTTTTGCTGTCATTAAGAGATGCGGTACACCTTATTCGGCCTTTTCCTGCTTTGCTATTTATTAAATCTGTATCCTGACAACTTAACTAATACTTTCAGTCTCCTGGTGTAGTTAATGAGCCACCCTCCTTTCTTGCAATTTTAACATAGGAAAGACCACTTTCTCCCCACACATCTCTTTCTAGGTATAAAATCTACTCTTTTATTTCATGGCATGGCTTCTTGAATAAATAACATTTTTGTCTTGGCCAGGGAATAGTCCTGACCTCAACCCTATCGAAAACTTGTGGCACCGTTTTAAAAATCTTGTCCGAATGAGGTATCCATAAAATAAAAATGATCTAATTAAAGATTAAATTGTTTTCTGACATCATGTAATAACGAAGTAAGTGCTTAAAGCTTTTTTTGGCTTAATGAAACATCGATGTGAAGCTGTAAAGAAAAATGAAACCTATCCCTCTATGCAATGATAAATAACTGTTATCATCAGTATCTAAAGTTTATAGATAGTTTCTAAAGCATACCTTCTTCTGAGTTGAAAATATTTGAATTTGGATTTATGTATTGCTTTCATTATTAAATTCCCTTTGAAATGATATATACGACTTTGCATTTTGTGTGTGCAACGTACTATTTTCTATAAGCATACAAACTTTAAAAAAGTAACAATATTAAGATATGTCCACAATTTGGGCCACCACTATAAATATATATCTATTTTTTTTGTTTGGCAGATTTTAATTGGCAAAATATGTATAGTAATTTGTTCCAATTTTTAATAATATTTTCAACTAATATTTTTTTAAATTCTTTTAAACCTTTAAATGGTTATAACTCATAATGTAACAACAAAAGTGGAACTGTTTCATGATTTTTTTAAAAGGAATATTTAGTTCTTGAAAATTGAAAAAAAAACAAGCAAAAAGATGGGTGCTTTACAATATCCCAAATATTGGACTAAATCTTATTAGAGATCAAACACTATATTGTTTACAATAAAGCAGTTTGAGGGCAATCAAAAATAAGATCTACGAATAAATGAAAAATATGTACAATCTGTCACAAAAAAATATATGCTCCCAAAAGGAAACGAAGTACTCTCTCAAAAAATCATATGTATATAGTGTATGAGAGGATAAGCAAATTATTACAAATTCAAAAAAAAAAGATTGCTTTATTAAGAAAATATCTCACGAAAAAGGTTATAAATCAAAATGTAGTACATCCAAATTTCGCAGCTAAAGAAGCCGAAGCAAGGCGTGGTATCGAATCATGTGCAAAGTAATGCTTCATTTTTGCATCTGGGGTACTTAAAATTTACAACATGCATGATATTTGCACCAGTATTCCGCGACGGGTGCAATTGCCTCCCATGCACGTCGCAGACATACTCCATAGGTAAGGGATCTGATGAAATGGCTGGCAAAAGTTGTACATCATTACCTTGAATATATTGTTGGAAGTTTCTCGTAGTATGTGGACAAGCGTTGTCTTGCTGGCAAAGGGCACCTGGGTCACTTAATAGCTTTGGCAGTATACCTAACATGAAACTTTTGCAAAACTGCGTGCCCTCGAAGTGCGTTGAAAGCCTACTAGAGGGGTCGTCACTCATTCGCTCCCCACCCTGGCACACTTTGTGTAACCACCGTATGCCTCTCGACAATAAATCCCGGATCACACCGTTGACCTGGCTGCCGCCACATGCGTATGCGCTGGTCATCAGCACCGAGACTGAATTGGGATTCCTGGCTGAAGACCCCACATTTCCAATTGGTCCCACTACAGCTTGCCCAAGGTCGGCAAAAGGCCAATTGACACGATCTATGATGTGGGATCAGTGGTAGGCATCTTATGGTGATCGGTTTCTAATACATTCGGCCAGGCTTCTCCGAATTGTTTCCATTGATTTTACCGGATGTGTGGAAGGTAGTAAATGGCATCGAACCTATTCTAACGAAGCTGTTCGTGAAAACGTGGAAGTTCTTATGATTGTGCGATCATACAGCGCATTTGTGCTCCTGAGATGTCCTGATCCTCCGTGACTGTATACTGTAACATTGTTGACAACAACATGCAACTACCACATCGCTCCAACCAATGTGGAGGTATATGCCTCCTTATGAGGTTTAAGCTTTATGTTTTAAAAAGCTACATTCAAAATTAAAATATGGCTTTCATTACAAAGACAGAATAGTAATTTTTCATTGAACGTTTAGTCATTTAAATATTGCTTTCATCGAATATAGGAAATATAACAAAATAATATTAAATGAATTTAAAAAGTAAAAAGTACCAAAGATTTTATTGATTGTTGTATTAATGGAATAGAATATCCAACAGGGTACATTCTGCTAGAAGAAAAATACATTGTTTACGTAGCCGCCATGTTATTATGGTGGATATGACACTAGGATTGTAAACAAGTGGGCTCGGGTTCGAGTACCGAACAAAAGGCATGGATGTATATTCTTCGGTAAAAGAAGTGGGACTTCGCCTGAAATTGATTCCCGTTTCGAATGGAAAGCAGCGCACCCATTTTGTTACTCTAATTTTTTAAAAATAATTAAAGCTAGCATTATAAAAAATATAAATAGTATATTGTGTCGAATTCTTTATTTTCCTTTCTTAAAATTAAATTCACATATAAATGAAATTGTTTTTTTAATTTTTAGTTTACACCCCACATTTATAATTTTAATATATATCAAATTTTTTAAATAGCGTCATATAAAGCTATTTAAAATAAGTTCACGACAAATTCTACCTTCTTAATTAAACCAATCACTGCTTGCAGTTTAGTGTTCCATGCTCTCTTAAATATTCAGTACTTAAAGAACTTTTTAATAAATAAGTAATAGCAAAAAAACAAGTATTTTGTTTAAGATAGTTTCAATTATTTGACCTTTGTGGCATTAAAAGTCGATGAAAATATTTAAAAGAAAAACAAAAGAAAAACTCCCGAAATAAAAATTTAACATATACTTATAATGAAATAAAAGTGCATTATTAATATGTTAAAATAAAAACCTCAATATTTAATTTTTAGAACATAGATCTGATTTAAAGGAATCAACTAGTCTTGCCTAGATAGACAGCTTACTCTCAACTACTCAGATACCTTAAATGCATTCATAAAGAGGTTGTAAAATAAATAATTAATTATTTCAGAAGATTAAAAATTTCCTTCTTTTATGAGAAAACTTTTAAAAATGAGGAATTATGTATACTTTACATCACAGTAGATATTTCTTTTTTTTTTGTTCAAGTTTAAATAGTCAAAATAAGACAATCAGAAAGTAGATTTTTCGTAAAAAGTAGTGTCGTAAAATTCACAAGATTTATTATGCTATTTTCCTCAAAAGGAGACATAAAATTTTTTTTGTGCATTTCATTTCACATAAAACATTGATATTTCGCAAAAGGTTTAAATTGTGTGCATTATATTTAATTTTTATATGCGTCATAAAACTCATCCTTTTAAGTTCCTTGCTATATAAGGACTTAGATCTTTAGCATCTGCACACTTGGAGGATACTTATCATTCCAAAGACTTTTAGAATGAAAGGAGTATTTTTTCTCATACTTTTAGTAGCTGTCTTTGCCATGGGTAAGTTTCTACCACACAAAACTCACTTCTTGTCTACTTTGATTTATCTACACTGAAAAAACATATAGCTGTGAAATTTTATTTAATAAAATGATCATCCGTATCCAAAATATTTCTGTTGCATAAGTATGCGGATGTAATCTTTTTTAGCGAGAGTAATAATATCTGTAACTTATATTTTCCATAAAAAACTGGAGTTTAGTAAATATCTAGTATGAGTAATGTAAGTATTCGTAGGAATTTTCCTTTCAAATGAACAAGTCAATTTAATTGGTTTAACAATTAAATATTTTCAAAATATTACTTTCTAACATGTCTCAAGTAGTTTTTAAAAAATGTACTCATCAAGAAAGATATATTTTTATTACAAAATTAGAACAAGTAGTAAAATATTTACCTATAGTATTTTTTTTTAATATTTTTTTACGGTTTACAGTACTACATCATAAATAATTATAAAAGCTTTAAATCTTATTGTGGGTTTATTTTCCCGTGTCTGAAATCTAAAAAGATTTAATGAAATGAATTCTTTACTTATATACGCGTCGAAAAAATAAACAGAGTTTTTCTTTTAAACTATAATCTCATATATATACTTTATTTAGATTTAGTACAAAATAGTATATTACATCTTCTTCTTGTAGCTTCGAAAACAATAACAATGAATGATTTAAAATAAAAGTGTAGCATCAAAAATATAGTTCTTAATCTAAGAATTAGACAAATGTAAGAAGTCTATATAACACTCTTTACAATTTGTGTTCACTTTCAAACCACTGGAGAAATCAGATTAATTTTGCGTAGCGTAGAAGTATGCAACGAGGTGCCACATTGCGAATCACTTATGTCAATCAAATGTGTAAATTTTATTCGTGGAATATTTTTAATCGTTATCCTGCTACATTCAATATAGTTAGATAAGACTGAAGAAAATATATTTATACACACTGGTGTTCAAAATTAAGAAAATATTCATATTTTGTTAATTTTTATGTTTTAATACAAAGATGCATGTCTAGTGTATCAAATGCGTAAGCCTATACCTGTGAGTGGGCAGAGGTAGTTGAATATAGGGATTTATAAGCGCGAGTTTCAAAATCCGGAATTTATTTGGTGTATTTTGCAGCCTTTTGCTTAAATTAAAAATCAACGAGTAAAACTGAGTAATCACCATGTTTAATTGATGAAACGAAGTTTCCAAATTTGTGTAAAATAGAAGCAGGCCAGCTTCAAACATATATTTGTAGAGAATTAAATTTAATGCCCATTGTTAGTTTGAAACAGCTTCAGAATACTGAACCCGTGGAGAGAGAGCCTGGGCAAGGTAGTCCCAAAACCACGACGGTCAGAGAAAAACTCTATTTGTCCATTATAACAAGGCATAATTGGGCCACTACACCTTCTTAGCTCTCTCATGAGTTGTATGCGAAAACATTAACTCGAGTTTAACGAGTGACTGTTTCCAGAAGACCTCCTGAGAGTGAGTTATTTGAAGACTTATTGTTTCCTTCCAACTCAATACTGCGAACAGGAAAACCTATTTGAAATGGTCCAAGATCATAGAAATAAAAGTATGGATAAAAAGGAGGCTTTCTCTTCACTGATGACTCCCAATTCAGCCTTGCACGTGAATCTTCTCATATTTTCGTATAGAAAAATAAGGAATCTGCTACCTCACCTCCAATATTTAAGAAATTGATCATTAAGGCAGCGGAGACTTGATGATATGTGCAGGAATTACGTTGTAACGAAGCACAAACCTCCATGTCTTTGAATGATACACTATGACTGCTTTGAGGCATAGGAGTGAGGTCTTGGATTCATATGTTCACATTTTCATGGATTTTATTTTAATTTTTTAACAACCTGGGGTGACACATTACTCATCTGGTTAAATAATTTTTAGAACACGAGGATATTCGGCAGATAAATTGGACAGTTGTGACCATTCTGAGACCGAATATATAAATTTAGCCGAAAATTAAAAAAATATATCCCGTATTGAAATAGGGAGTTCAAATGTTAAAATACTACTTAGGTACCGTATATTTATGTTAATTTTTGTTTTCAACAATGAACGTAATTAAATCAACAATCAGATCTCAACTTAACGATAGTAATCTTGAAGATGTTATAAGATTGTGAAAAACATCTTATAAATGAATTTGAAAAATTAATGGATAATATTCAAAGCCGAAAATTGTTTTAAATTTCACTATTTTGAATTTTGTGTTACCTTTTTACTGTATAAATTGTTCATGTTGCTTCTAAACGCAATAAAGTAAAGAAGTTCGAGAAATCTTGATATATTTTTGAACTGCACCTCTCAGCAATTTCCGGTTCGCCAAATGTGCCTAGACAGGGAAAATGCAAATAAGAAACCCTGCTATACCACATGCCTGAGATTCTCTGGAGAAGGCAATTGCACCTCGTACCCCCCCCCCCCTCCCTTCCCAAAAGCCATCCAAGCCTTAAAAACAGAATTGATGAACAAATGGGATCATTTTCAAAAGAAATTTCGAAATACCCCTATTTCCATGATAGAATCAAGGTGCGAGGTCTGTATGCCTGTAAAAGAGGATCATATTCCCTACTAACCAATTTGTTTTTGTTCTATGCAGCAAACTTCCGACACTGATGAGGCCTGCGCATGACTATAAGTTTGTATTATAATTCTGTGTTAGATGGTTATTTTTTTCCGTTATATCAATCCTATGACCATAACAAATTTCCGCAAAATCTGTTTAGTAGTTCCATAAAAAATCAACCAAATCTGAAGATTCTCTCAATTTGAACGTCAGCATATATACATGTTTGTATATGTATACGTACAATTTCATATTTATTATTCAAAAGCAAAGTTACGTTGAAGAAAAGGATGATCAAAGCAAATTAAAAAAATCTTATGTCATTAAACAGTTTTTGAAAATCTTATCAATACACAAAATATAAAGAGGACTCAGAATTTATAGCTATTATCAAAAATGAGTTTTATTCCATCATGCCATATTTTTTTTTTGATTAAGCGGAGGAAAATATTTTTGTTTGTTTGTAAGGTTTTCAAGAACTTTCAACATATAGGCATTTTTAGAATTGCTTAAAAAATACTTAAATATCTCACATACGTTTTACTTCAAATTTTCGATTATTAGCGAATACTTTTTTACCTTCCATTATTATTCAGTTTTAAAAAAAAAATCTCTCTTCCTTTTTACAAGAGCTTCATATACAAGGAATCATATTGAGTCAGATGTGAAATTTTTAATTTAATTCGCTTAAAACTGTAATTAATTTCTCCTAAATTATGATATTAGTATATTTTTCAAAAGATGAGCTATTTTTTCTTTCAGTTATGGCGGGTGAACACCGTAAGTATTAAATGAATTTGTATAATTAATTATTTTACAATAATTTCCTATATGATTTTCTGTTAAAAAATTTGATTTAAACAATTTATTACCAATTTAGCAAAACGTTTTTGCTTCTACAGAATTTACACAGATATTTATATATAATGAACTACAGACTAATATTATGTTTCCTAAAGAAATTGAAACTTTCCTCAAATATTATTTTAATTCTCTATTTGGATTAAGTATCTTTACATGATATTCATTATACGTAGTAAAAAGGAATTAAAAAAAGTTCCCAGCTCGATGTAAAAGTATCCAAGCTACAAAGCTAAGCAAACTTTCGATTAAAAGATTTTTAAAAAATTCGATTATTTTCCACTTTATGTAAATGAGAAACAGGAGACAAGGTTAAAATAAATATGTTTGGCATTTCTCATTAGAAACAGCCATAAAGTGTGAAAATAAACAATGCTTAGTTTCAATTTCCATCAGTTAAACATTGTTAGTTTATATTTTTGATAATTTTAGTTTTGTTTTAGCTTTGTTAAAATGACTCTGAGATGGTATTAAATTGAAATTGAAATTTAATATAGTAATATTTTTTTTTTATTTTTCAGACTATAAAGTTAAGGGTAAGAAAATTTGAAAAATTTCTAAAATTACATTAAACATTTTTTCTTCTTTTGAAAATGTTACATTCATATATAGAATTTTTTTTCTCACCAATCTAACTTCCCATGTAAAATAATAATTCAAGTAATAGCGTATTTTTTTAATTTTCTGCAGGACCTCACCATCAAAAACACCATGGAAGTAAGCGATTTTCTTTTTTTTTTAAACATATTTTTTTCATTTAATTTGTTAGATAACAGGAATGAATCAACAATAAATATGAAATTTTAACTGCTGAATAAATCTATACTAGTACCGGACTAAAAAAAACATAGAACTTTCATTTATTTTTTAAATTTAAGAGTTTCTACTTTAAACTACCATAGGTAATATAATTAGAAGACTCTTAGTGTGTAAAATGATTCAACCGACGTCTTCTCAACACTGATCATCTTTTTAAGAATGAATAACCTTCTTCGTTGTTTCACTTATATATTTCTCTATTATATACAACATATAATTTAATGTAAATCTGATAACTAAGCAAAGGAAATTAAAATAATAACTTTGCTAAGAATTTAAAGAATAAATTTGAAAAAAAGGTCCTTTTTTATTAGATTTAAGTTTACATCTATCTATCTATTTATCTATGTATATGTACACTGCCGGCCACCGTAAATGCAACACCCTGAATTAATAACGCAAATAACATGAAATTTACAACATGCGTTAGCGGAGGTGAGATATGCAAATGATTAGAATTTCAGCGCAAAACACACATCACGCTCGCCTGTGGCGCCACCTCAAAGCACTGTTTAAAGCTTGGAGATTTCGACAATTTCAAAGACGGCAAGTGTGTTTTTCTTGTGGTTTTTTTCAAAAAACGATCTTTTATATCTCGTAGAAAACAAAGATTAGCTTTTGATCAAGTATCCGAGTTCGACAGAGGAAGGATAGCGGCCTACCGAGATTGTGGATTATCTTTCAGGGAAATCAGTAGTCGTGTTGAATGAAACCAAACAACTGTAATGCGGATATGTCACCGTTGAATGCACGAGGGTACGACGGATCGACGTGGTCGATCGCTTCCACCTCAGTGCACCACTTCACGTGAGGACAGGCAAAATGTGTGCATGGCAGTGACGGATCGCTCAGTCACATCACGAACCACAGCACAGCACATTCAGTCTGTAACGCATCATTCAGTGTCTGCGCGTACCATTTGACGCCGTTTACAGCAGAGTGGTCTGTCTGCAAGACGTCCATTGCTTGGTGTACACTTGACGCAGAACCACAGACGTTTCTGCCGCCAATGGTGCTAAGAAAGATGGATGTTGGTGGTAGAATGGAATAAAGTTGTCTTTCCAGCGAGTCACGCATCTGTCTGCAACATCACGATGGTCGGATTCGAGTCTGGAGACACCGTGGAGAGATGATGCTGAACAGCTTCGTTATGCACCGCTACACTGTTCCTACACCGGGTATTATAGTATGGGCGGTATTGTATATCACTTTCTCACTTCTCTAGTACTCATTTCCGGTACTTTAAACAGCCAGCGCTACATCTCCAAGGTGTTGGAGCCAGTTTTCCTTCCTTATCTTCAGGGCTTGGCCACAGTCATATTTCAACAGGATAATGCGCGATCACACGTGGCACGCATCGTCCAAAGATTTTTCGTCAATCACCAGATTGAATTGCTTCCCTGGCCTGCTCGCTCTCCAGATCTTTCGCCGATAGAAAAAATGTGGTCCAAGGTTGCTCAATGATTGACCCAGATTACTCCCCCAGCTGCCACACAAGATCAATTTAGCAACGTGTGGAAGCTGCTTGGTCTGCTGTACCCCAAGAACACATCCAAATTCTCTTTGAATCAATGCCGAGGCGTGTGGCAGTGGTGATTTCCAACAATGGCGGCTACTCTGGATACTGATTCTGGCAGGAACCACACATCGCAGAATTCTATAAATTTAATCATTTGATACTTGGTCAACATGTTATCTACAAAATAAATTTTGTTGTGCTATCTCTTGTCTTTCTTGGTGTTGCATTTACGGTAGCCGGCAGTGTATATTAGAACTTCTGTTTAATTGTTAGCCGTAGAGTAGGTGTGATGATGGTTGAAAGTGGAGATATATGTAAACATAGCGTTACCGACCAAAGATCGCATAGTTAAGTCAAGGGAAAGATTATCCAAGTGTTAAAGAGAAGAGCGCTCAGAAGATAATACAAAAGATCTTATTTCTATTGTATGTTATTAAATAACGTTGATTGCTCCTTAAGTGTAGTGCTTTAAATTCATTCTCCATTTAGTTGTAAGGTGCATTATAGATAAGGGGCGTTATAGATAAATATTTCCATTTTTAAACTACTCGACGTACAATATTTAAATTTGGTAAGCAGATTCTTTTTATAGAGTAGAGATCCGCTACAAAATGAGTTTGGTGAAAATCGACCCCCAAGTGCTGTTGTGGGGGCTTAAAGGGGCAATTATTTCCATTTTTAAACTATTGGACACACAGTATTTAAATTTGATAAGTAGATTCCTTTCATTGAGTAGAGATCAGTAAAAAATGGGTTTTGTGAAAATAGCCTCCCTAATTGGTGTTGCGCGGGATTAAGGGGGGGTAATAGATAAATATTTCCGTTTTTAAACTACTAGACCTATCTGCTTGAAAATTGGTAGGCATGTTTTTTTTTCACTGAGTAAATCCGCTACAAAAGGGGTTTGGGGAAAATTAACCCCAAGGGCTGTTACGGGTTGTTAAGGGGCGTTATAAATTCCAATTTTAAAACTATTAGACGTACAATCTTGAAATTTTGTAAGCAGATTCCTCTTATAGGGTAGAGATCCGCTACTAATTGGTTTCGTTGAAATCGACTGCCAAGTGACGTTATGTGGCTCAAGGAGCGTTATAGATAGTTATTTCTATTTTTAAACTACTGGAAGTACAGCCTTGAAATAGATAACCAGAATCCTTTCATGGAGTAAAGATGTGCTATATTATGTGCTTCGTGAAACTCGACCCCAGGTGGCATCGCGGGGCCTCAAGGAAAGTCAGAAATAATTATTCCCATTTTTAAACTATGAGATGTACAGTCTTGAAATTTGTTACGCAGATTCCTTTCGTGTTGTAGAGAACCGCTACAAAATGGGTTTCGCGAAAATCAAACACAAGTTTATTTCGGGGGATTAAGGGGCGTAATAGATAAATATTTTCGTTTTTAAACTGTTATATCTACCCGCTTGAAAATTGGTAGACACGTTCCTTCATTGGAACAGAGATTTTCTAACAAAATGTAAAATTAAAATCGACCCTTAAGGATAGTTTAGAGGGGTCAAGGGGAGTTATAGACTCACGTCAAGACCCACGTACTTAATATTTGATAAGCATGTTTTTTTTGTTGAATAGGGAACTATTTGGAATGTATTTTCGAACAACAAGGACTATATAATAATGGAATTTGGTTTGCATTTTCCTTTTGTTAAATTGAAATCTGCTAAGATCAGTTATATTGGAGAACGACTCTCAACGCAATTAAGGAGGTTATTGATAATAAAAACTTCGTTTTTGCTCTATTAGATTTAGACTTGAAATATATCTTGCATGTTTATTTTACGTAGTAGAGATCCACCAAAAATTGATTTTGCGGAAATCCACTTTCTTATAGGGTTAAGAAAGAGCAAGCATATTTTTATACTTCAATTTTAGAGATTTTTAGAAAATACAAATTAGAAACCCTGTCCTTTTTTATATCAAGAGTTGAAAGTTACAGGTATAAGTATATTTTTCAATGTAATCGAATTCTTAATGAAACATCGTGAAATACCCAGCGAAGCGGGTGGGTAACGGCTAGTATATATATATATATATATATATATATATATATATATATATATATACAGAGAGAGAATTATAAGGTGGTAATAATTTGTAACATTTTAATGAAAGGTGTGATTTACAGATATCTATAATCTGAAATAATCACTTTAGAATACCGCATTACACTTATCTAATACTAGAAACACTTTTTTTGCTATTCTGAACTAAAAAATAATTTCAATTATTTATTATTAATTTCCTTATCATTACTTAATTCTTCTCCACAGGTATTTTTGACGACGCGGCAAGTATAGCAAATGGAATCTTGGGATGAACAGAAAACTTACTGTTGGGAAGACTTCCAGATTTCGTTTATAATTTGTCAAAATTTTGAAACTTGAAATAATAATCATTATAGATTGTAAAATAAAATAACTGTATGAATATATTCAAGTTGCCTTTTTATACTTTTTTTTTAAAATTTTAAACAACATATAAAAACATTTATGCATTCTAAAAATGTTTCAAAAAGTCATAAAGTTAACGGATTTTTTAAAACATATACATAAGCATAGATACATATGTTTATGTACACAATCATATATCATACATTGAATTTAAATAAATCGAAGAGATCTATACAATGATTTGAAATTAAAATTAGAATACTAGTCAATAGTAGAGAGCCAAATAGCGAACACTTAAATTTAGGGATTATGACTGTAAGTTTAAGCCTTACATTTGCCTATAGATTTGATTTCAAAATAGAGACAAATATTGTAAGAATAATTATCTGGATAGATTTGCTAGTATTAAAACATAATAATAGTTATTATACTTAAATTATCTCAGATGTATTTGAATAAGATTTACCCTTTAAAAGTAGCAATTCGCATAAGAAAGACGGAAACCAAAATCTTTAAAACATATAATACTTTTTTTAAAGTATCTAAATCTGCAGATATGGGATTTAACGAACAAAACCCGCTGTAATCTAGACAGAATCACAAACAAGGGGAAAATACTTTGAAATACTTAAAGTAAATTATATTTGTATTATAGAAAAGATTAAAACCGTACAGTTTTTTAAATATTTGTTTTAAGGAAAAGATCCAGATTTACTTGATTAAGAGCCTGAACACACACACGAATAAAATTGACAAAAAGAATAAGATACTCGGACTCAAAATTGCAAAAGAATAACGGAGAAAAAATAAAAAATAGCATAAATTTTTTAAAACAAATTACTATTGATACAAATTAGAAATGTTTGTATAAAGGAAATTAGAAGGATAGTCAAAGTCTATTCGAAGGTTCTTCAAAATTTTCACCCACCACCCGGCTGCATTATCTGCCTAACAGATGTCTGTGATGATTACACATTCGAGGTCCAATTAGAAACAAATAAAAAACATAAATGTTGTTTAAAATTTACTAAATAATATTGTATTCATTATTTTTTTAATAACATTGGAACATTAAACTTGAGCTACTGCTTTCAGAACAATTAAATAGTTTTCTGTACACAAAAAATACAGATATTTCTGTTTTCAGATTTGATATCAATAACGTGAACAGGTACCTGAGCTTATCATCAAATAAGTGTTCAAATGTCTTTGAATCAAATTAAGAAATCTGGAAACCGCTCCTAAAACTGAAGTTGGAATTAATTGATGATATCTTATTCAAAACACGTGGGGAACTTAGCTTTTGCTTTTTAGCTATGAAAATCTTATCTGCTAAATGTGCGTCAAGATTAGCCTGTGCCTTAAACTTGGCCATGTTTAGAGTTGTGTATAGATAAAGATTTAGATTTTTCACTCCTTGTAATTCCAGACACAGAAAAATTGAATGGTTACTCATGTTTTCAGCAAATGGCAATTCCTTAAAATTCTTCATCAGACAGTAAATGGCTATGAATTGCTTTTACTTTCATTAATGTCAGATATTCCAATCTTCATTCGAATACTAGATTTCGAGCATATCCACAGCTTAGACATTTTTCTAATGGTAATTTGAAGGATTTGTGATTCTCTCTGTATGTGCATCTTTTAACGTATCTCAGAACTGTCAGTGTTGAGCCGATGCGACTTCTAAATTTACCATCTTCACCACAGAGATTCAATATATTGATAACGCTCTCCTATTAGGCTCATAAAGCTTGCTGGTGAATAGTGTACGATGCAGGAAAATTGGTTGAGGAATATTTTCTCATTATACATCTATTTCACTCGTACAACTAAGCCTCCTTTATGCCACCTATTTTCTTTCCTCTATCAAGAATCAAGCATTTGAGGATAGACTAGTCAAAGTTACAATCAGCAAATGTTATTTTTTCAATTCATTGAATATATATTCTCTCCGGTAACAGTTTCATACATGCTATGTAAGGAAGCCAGGTCTTGTGTTATGTTCATGTCTTTATCAACGCCTCGAAATAGCTGTTGAAAAATTCCTTCATATCTATTTTAAAAAAGAAACTGTTGCATTTCCTCTATTTAAGTCGTTGCCATACACATGTCTGAAACGCAGCTGGTAAAAGTATTTGCACCCATTATCTATAATAAAGTTTCCTCTATAAAATATTCCGAAATTTCTGGTTAAACTAAGAACATGC
>BMAO01007731.1:0-50878 GCA_019973975.1 Trichonephila clavata | reverse complement strand
CGATAATCTATATATATAAAGGAGAAAAGCGACTCACTGACTGACTGACTGACTAATCACGAAATCTCTGGAACTATTCAACCTACAGACTTGAAATTTGGTAGACATGTTCCTTTGATAGAGTAGACATCAGCTAAGAAAGATTTTCCGAAATTCGAAACGCAAGGGCGTTACGGGGGGTTAAGGGCTTTAATAATAATTGTTTCCATGTTTAAACTACTTGATGTACAATCTTGAAATTGGGTAAGCGGATTCCTTTCAGAGAGTAGAGATCCGCTACAAAATGAGTTTGCTGAAAATCGACCCCCAAGTGGCGTTGCAGTGGCTTAGGGGCGTTATAGATATTTATTTCCATTTTTAAACTATTTGACGCACTGTCTTTAAATTTGATATATAGATTCCTTTCGTAGAATAATGATCAGTTACAAAACGGGTTTTGTGCAAACAGACTTCTAAGTGGCGTTGCGGGGGATTAAGGGGCGTAATAGATAAATATATCCGTTTTTAAACCACTTCACCTACCTGCTTGAAAATTGGTAGGTAAGTTTCTTTCCTGGAGTAAATATCCGCTACAAAATGAGTTTTGGGAAAATTGACCCCCAAGGGGTGTTGCGGGGAGGGGGTTTAAGGGGCATTATAAATTCCTATTTTTAAGTTATTAGACGTACAGTCTTGAAACTTAGTAAGCAGATTCCACTCATAGGGTAGAGATACGCTAAAAATGGGTTTCGTGAAAATTGCCCCCAAGTGGCGTTGAGGGGACTTAAGGGGCATTATAGATAATTAGACGCGCAGTCTTTATATTTGATAAAGAGATTTCTTTCATAGAGTAGACATCAACTATAAGAAGGTTCTGTGAAAACAGACCTCTAAGTGGCGTTGCAGGGGAATAAGTGGCGTAAGAGATAAATATTTTCGTTTTTAAACTATTTGACCTACCTGCTTGAAAATTGGTAGGAATGTTTCTTTCATGGAGTAAATATCCGCTACAAAACGGGTTTGAAGAAAATTTACCCCCAAGGGGTGTTGCGGGTGGTTAAGGGCAGATATAAATAATTATTTCTTTTTTTAAACTATTAGACTCACAGTCTTGAAATGTGGTTAACAGATTCCTCTCATAGGATAGAAATACACTGCAAAATGTGTTTTGTGAAAATCGACCCCTAGGTGGTGTTGCGGGGGTTCAAGGGGCGTTATTGATAATTTTTTTGCATTTTTAATTAATTGGACGCACAGTCTTCAAATTTTGCTAAGCAGATCCCTTTCATAGAGTGCAATTCCCCTACAAAATGGGTTTTCTGAAAACAGACCCAGAAGTGGCGTTGCGGGGGCTCAAGTGGCGTTATAGACAATTATCCCCATTTTTAAACTGTTCGACGTACAGTCTTGATATTTGATAAGCATATTCCTTTCGTAAAGTAGAGAACCGCTATAAAATGGGTTTCGCGAATATCAACTACCAAGTTTAATTTCGGGAGATTAAGAGGCGTAATCGATAAATATTTCCATTTTTAAACTACTTGATCATCCTGCTTGAAAATTGGTAGGCATGTTCCTTTCATGAAATAGAGTTCCTCTAACAAAGAGTAAAATGAAAATTGACCCCCAAAGATGTTTGCGAGGGGTCAAGAGGAGTTACAGAAAAAAATTCCTGTTTTTAATTGTTAGACCCATATACTTGAAATTTATTAAGCATGTTTCTTTTGTTGAATAGGGATCCACTAAGAATAAATTTTAAGCAAATCAAGTTCTGGGGAGTTGCAGGGGGTTACTGGGACGTATTGACAAAAAAATTATTATTTTTTGAGCTACAAGGACTATAATAATGAAATTTGGTTTGCATTTTTCTTTTGTTGAATTGAAATCCGCTAAGAGCGGTAATTTTGGAAAACGGCTCTCAACGGGATTACGGGGATATTTATAGTAAAACTTTTGCTTTTTTCTGTTAGATTTAGACTTGAAATTTGGCTTGCATGTTCAATTTATGGAGTAGAGATCCACCGAAAATTGGTTTTGCGGGAATCCACTTGGTTTTTGAGTTACGAAAGAGCAAACATCATTCTATGCTTCAATTTTAGAGATTTTTAGAAAATACAAATTAGTTGAGTTCTGCCCTTTTTTTTTTATCAACAGGTGACAGTTACAGGTATAAGTATATTTTTCAATTCAATCGAATTCTTAATGCTAGGACTTAGATATCAATAATTTATACATATATATAAGCAGTAAAAATTTATAAAACATCATGAAATACCCAGCGAAGCGGGCGGGTAACAAGTAGTACACTTATAAATGTGTCGGTTCTCACAATGTATCTTATAATTAATTTAACAATACTAAGTTAAGAACAACAATAATTATTAATGACTCCCTGGGCTTGTCATATATAAAATTATTAACAAAAATATTAACACTTATCTTGATAATTTGTACAATTTATAAGTAATTCCTTAACTGCCGAATCAAAGTTATGTGATTTGCTCCCCAATGCCACCGTTTTCTACATATGCGTGCGTATGTGTTGTATTGGGGAGGGGAGACAAAAAGAATAAATAAGGAAATCCTCTGAAATAAGTAAACCCTTCGTAAACACTGTCAAGGTCCTTTTATTGCATTCCAAATCCTCAGAATAATTTTATGGATAGTAGTGCACAGAAAAGATCGTACTTCGGAAAGACGTATATATACGTTGGTTGCTCTTGAGAGGTTAAAGTCGTATTGTAGCTTTAGCGTCAAAGTATAGTATTATTGAATAAAATACATTGTTATTGTATGGAGGCGAGATGAACATAATGATTAAATATTGGGTCGCAAATACTGAAACTTTGAGAAGCACTGTTATAATTTAATAAAAAAAATATTAAAACACTTTTTCCTCATATGTACTACCTAGATTATAAGCATTCTGTTGCTTATGTGTGGTGTGTGATCCAGGGTTCCACAAAATTATTTTATACTCGCTTGCAATGTTTTGCACGCTTGCAATGTTTTGCAAAAACACGCACACACATACTCTTGTTACTAAATATAGTATACAAGGGTTGAAATGACACCTATTAATGTTGCAAATGCCACGTTTCTCAAACTGTGGGTCGCGCCCCCCTAGACGGGCATAATAACTCTACGAGGGGACCCATGCATATCGAAAAGCATAATACTATACGAATATTGAAGTGTTTTCCAAACAGTCTTTGAAATGAAAATTATTTAATCAAAATGAACTGCAAGATTTTTTCTCAAATATTTTTTATACCAAATATAATAACAAAAAACTTCCTTTTAATGGAAGTAAAATATTTTTACTAAAAAGTAAAATGGGCGCTGTTAATGAGCGTTGTAAGACCATAAGCAAAAAAATCACTTTTCTTCTATTTTATTTTCTAAATTGTAAGGCTATTATTAAATTGAAAACTTTTAATTTCTCCAAATAAATGTTAAATTTAAACTCTCCTATGTCTTAGGTAATATTAATCATATTAGATATTTTCGTAAAGCAGCTTTCGCAAAAATCAATTTTGAGCCGCCTTTGTGAAGTATAAATCCACAGTGCATAGCCAGTGTCGCTGATAAGAAAAAAAAGAAAAAAAAAATTCGATATAACCAGCTTTGTTACGAACTTTGCAATTAAATGAAGGATGTATGTTAAAAGTAGACATTATTGGACAATGTATGTGAACCAACAAACTGTGCACTAAAATTCTGTTTTTCTTAAGCTATGCTATGCTATTGTAAAATCAAGACTCTTATTTTGATTTTTCAACAACTATTTAAAATTCAATGTATGTGAACCAACAAACTGTGCACTAAAATTCTGTTTTTCTTAAGCTATGCTATGCTATTGCAAAATCAAGACTCTAATTTTGATTTTTCAACAACTATTTAAAATTCATCATATTAATTCGACGTATTATAAGTTTTATTTTTAGAAATTGTATAAAAATTTGCTTGATTGATATAACTATATGCGGCCATCCTCGTGCGGTGCACGCGCTGCACATCTGCTAGGATTCCTGCCAAGAAACCATCTCTTCAGACCCCGCGCTGTGCGTCAGTCTTAACACCAAAGAAACTCAATTACCTTAACATAAATTCAGTCTAGCACTTTGCGCTCCTAAAATAAGGGACTCTCTCCCCTGATCGTCAGGCTCGAGGGTCAATCACATTCTCCTCTCACAAAAAACAGTAAGCCCCTTCGTAAGCGCGGGAGTTGCGCCAAGCATCTCATAATCTACCGCCAACAGTAGTCAGACACTTCTACGACACCCGGGTCACGCGCTCGCGGCTATCCCCTCTCCAAGCTACCACATCATGCCAACGAGAGGACATTGAGAAATTTAACATGTATGGGCTCTCTCTACAAGGTGGGTCTTCAGTGGCACCAGGATTCAAACCTGGCTTCGAGTTCTTGATCCTACGCGGAATGCAAGAAAGATTTAAAAACCGGTCATGTCAAATTCACTAGTACAGCGATTCTTTTTGTAGCTAGAATATGGCGCATATGTTTTGAGAAAATTTACTCAATTTTTACAGTTTTCAACAACATATACTAATTGCAACGAGCCCTTGTTGGGCGAGTTTGGTCTCTCTGGGTCAGAGATCGGTAAACCGCATGTGCGTAGATAGTTGAGGCTCTTCAACATTCCTACTCCTACGTATTATAAAATAATTGTTCCGCTAAATATTGTTACATTTTTTTTTTCATTTATGTCATAATGTAGTGAAAAAAATTTATCTATATTTGAATGCACATTTAAATAGTGGATTGGTTTTAGACAACTACTTTTGTATTAAATTATTTTCCATCTACAAAGTGTTTTGAGAATAAATAACAATATTAAAATTAGTTCTGAAGCAGCAAGAGCAAAATAAGTAAAACCAAGTAACATTGGGTGATGCTTCTCAAAAGGATTTCCAGTAACGGTTGTTTATTTTCAGGCATGAGTTCGAAAGCATTCGGGAATGCGCAACCCCCCCCCCCCCCACCGACATAACATGTTCCATAATTATGACGTTTTACACGGGGGGGGGGAGATTCGCAACCAGACAGACAAACTTGCAGGGTGCGTAGGAGGGGGGGGGGTACAGAGACGACTCTGAATCCCGTAGGACTGCAGGGTGGCAATTGCGGTAGTTGCGAGCTATGGTGCAAAGGAGCAGAGAGAAAGAACAGAAACAGCAACACATGAATGGACCGAAAACATTTTATTGAAGTGCTCAGAATCACGACCAGAAGTCGTCTGGCAGGCCTGGTATGACGAGAAGTTGCAATGGTCGACTTCCAGCAGAATCTGTGTTCAAGAAGCCTTCCGATCAGCGCCATCTACAACAAGACGACTGCCTAATAAATTCCATTCAGCGCCAATGTCAGACATGCACGACGATGTCTTTGTAATTTCGAACACTGGTTGTAGTAAACCTTTCTATGAAATGTTTTATGGTCCATTAATGTGTTGATGTTTTCTCTGCTCCTTTGCACCATAACTCGCAACTACAGCATTTGCGACCCTGCATTCCTACGTCTCTGTAACCCCTACAAACCCTGCTTGTTCGTCGGTCTGGTTGAGACATGCATAAAAAGAGTGTTTAAATTATTTATAAATGCATAAACCACCAAATTCAATTTCATTTGTTTGTTTTAACATGAAGGTCCACCATAAAGCACTTACAGCATATGTACTGAAATTTTTTCGCAAAGCTTGAAAAAGTTTAATTCTCAAACTTATGTTATTTCGGTAAGGGTCGTCTTGCATTGAGCCACAGAAATAAAAAATATCATCGATATATTTCTTAGTTTTTAAAAGAATGGAAAATGGTGCTGTATGAAAACTTGGTTTTAATATTACAAAAAATATTAATTGGATCAAGATAGTCCTGATTTGTGAATGCTACCGTTTCCCTTTCCACCTTCTGAACATGCGCACCTATATGGCTTTTTGAAACCTTACATAATCTGCTTTACTAACTATTTGACTCTTTTGTCTTGAAGGTTTGCTGACCGTTGCTCTGGGTAATAAATAAACAAGTCTCTGAATTCTCATTTCATTGATCCAAATTGATCCAATGACCTTTGTACAGGGGGTAAAAGTCTTTCTTTACCTGTCCCTGCTCTCTCCCTGCTCATCTTCTGGACTGCTGGGGCATTTCTCTGGGACAAGTTGTTTGAAGATCAAGACCTGGTTTGGGACATTCTAATGCGGAAAAGTCAAATGGACTTGGTGTAGGCTTTCCTGCTCCAAGGGAATTTGAAACAACAGCAACCATTCTTGCATACTGGAACAACAGAAACGCTTTTCAAAACCTGACTGCCCTAACATTTTCCCTATTTTTTAGAAGAGGGACTCGTGATGGGATATCCTTGGATTAAAATGGAAATCTATCAGAGGGGAAATGGCAAACAAGAAAACGTTGGCAACGAACTGAGAAACAATCCCAGCGAAGAAAGAATATCAGATCGAGATCAAAGGAGTCCTTATATATACTTTCAAACTCTCCGAATGTCTCATGAAATGGATCAACTGAGCCATTAAAACATCTTCCGATTCTTGGCAACGCGACGAATGAGTGAGAGGAACATTTACGTCGCACGATAAAGCAACACGAGGGCTATTGGTGATTAACCTCGTCATTTTGAGCCTCGGTAAGTGGCGAGACTGACGCCTAAGCTGGCAGCTCCCCTCTTCTAACTACCACGCCACAGCAAAGGGAAGACATAGAGCCTCGACTGATTTATCGTGTATCGGCTTCCTCTACACGGCGTGTCTTCTGTGGCACCAGTACTCGAACCCACGACGTGACTATAATCACTAGGCTCTCACGGAATGATCTTAATTTTTTTCGTTGTTAAATAATAATTTCAATGAACAATTTAATTTCCTTAAACTTTTTAAAACTATTTCTCTCGTTATTCTGATAAATTTAAAAGGACTTTCCGTTCCTTCTACATTCCTTGCATTGCAGAAAAACTCCACAACACATTTTTTTCTTTATCAAATATCTTAACACTTATTTTCTTAGTGTGAAAACAATAAAATCAAGCAAGTTTGACAATTATAAATGGAAAACATCAATCGTTGAAAAAACGCTCAACTTTTGAAAAGGATTTTATATCCTAAAATTCAGTTAAAATTGGAATTTGCTAAGCAAGAAATCTAAAAATTCGTGAAAAGTCAAGATGTCTCTTCTCAGAGTATATTGCATACAATAATTTTCTACAGCTATTCGTGCAAAATTGTATAATTTGACGCAATTCTTGCCAAACACCCCTTTAAAAAGAGACAATGGATTCTTGGTTAACGAGGAAAGAAACCACTCTGTGCCCCCGTCATACTGACCGCTATAGCGGTCAAGCATTAAAAGAGCTGGTTGCATCTTCATCGGCTCTTCTTCGCCGCACCGACCGTGACCGCCGTATGACGTCATCTCTCCTTTGTCGACTGTGTGGGAAAAAAAGATTCGCTCGTTGAAAGAAATGAGGAAACGGGCGACAAAATCATTTTCAAAAACACATTTCGTTGCAACAGAAATGAAAAAGAGGGCTCGCGAGGCAATCAAGACACAAAACCCCTTGGCACGGTGCCTTCACTCGATTTTTTCCCCTAGGAACGATTGAATAATAATTCTCCCTGTTTCATGCAGATTAAGCTTAAATGAGCAAAAACTGATTAATGGAATTTAATTAAACCAGTTGTCTTCACACCATGTTCCACGAAACCTTGGGGCTCCACGAGTCAAAATAAACATTCGAATAGAAAACTATAAAAGATGTATGCAAAAACGAATCATCTTCTCTATGGAGCTTGTATGACTACATCTAAGGCCGTGTTCCCCAATGCGGATCTCACGAGGGAAAACTTTAAAAAAAAATTCGGTGCATCTTCTTAGTAATTTTTTATTACCATTTATATTGTAAATTTATAAAAGACTATCAAAACTATTAACCTTGTGTGGGTTCTTTTACTGATCGGTGTGTTCGAATTGGTAAAAAATAATACTAGTCGGTTTTTCGTCCCATCGATTTATTTTTCTCTTCTACGGGACTCATCACAAAAACGAATCAATTAGGAAGATGTCAACAGATTGCAAAATCCATCGTCCAGCACAGTCTTTCTTCCTCCAACCACGTTTTTCTTGTCTCCGGCTTTCTCGTTTCCGCTGCTTTCTTTCTGCCCCGTCCGGTCTGGTCTCGTCCTCTCGTCTCCCCTGTTGATTACGGTGTATCTGTGGGCGTCTGGAATGAAAATCAGTCCTTAATCTCATATCGTGATAGTCTGAGATGTTGGAGCGACGTTTGTGGAGTTTTTTCATTCTGCGGAGAGGCTTGCTGGCTATTGGTTGGTTGGAGGCGATCTGGAGGCGTGGCTATGAGTGGCGTCTTGACTGGGAATTTTGGAACATTCCCTGGGAAAGCTGCTCGACTGAGAGCTGAGACACTGCTCTGATTGGTCAGGGATGGCCGTCTCTCCTGTTGTCGGGTCTCGCTTTCTATATATGCCGGACCCGCTGCCAGATCCCCCCATATATGGTCTCACCTGTTGCCAGGTTCTCCCATGTATGCTCGATCCATTGCCAGGTGTGGGTATCAGATCCTTACAAAAACGTTTCTTTGTATGCTCCACATAGGTTGTGAATATTCAGTAGTCTTATGACCAAGGTTCCACAAAATAATTTTATGCAGAGATAGTGCAATATTTCGCAAAATTAAGTGGAAGATAATGAAATGAATTCAGAAGGCAATGTTAAAAATTATTCAATAAGACCCTTTTTCTAATTGTGAAAAAAACACTGCCTGTAGGAGAAAATTTTTAAAAAACACCCAACACCTGTAAAATAATATTCCTCAGAGAAGATAACCAAATAAGAATGGATATATTAAATGGTTTGCCAATGAAGGAAAAGAAACAACTTATCAACATAACAGAAGTTAAAAACTAAATAAAATACCATTCTAAACAATATATTTAAATTAAAATATTTCTCAATATATGCGGCAACAAAAACCAACTATAGAAACAAATTAACGCCGAATGTGAAATGCAGAGATTGCTTCAATACCAGTAGATCTAGCTTCGACAGCTTGTGTAAAAAGATACTAGCACATATCTCAATTACTAAATATAATGCAAGAGTTGAAGACACTTGTAGCAAGAACTAATATTATTAATGAGTAAATTACATTAATACGTTAAATTTTTTTTTAAATATATATATATATTCAGTATTTTTCTTAAGTTGTCTTTACTTAAATAGCTGTAAAATGTTAATCTAATATAAAAATTATTTTAAGACATTCTTCTAAGGCGTGTGGCCGCGGTAGCCAAGTGGTCTAGGCATCGGGTCGTGGCTAGTGTGTCATGAGTTCGATCCCAGTACCACTAAAGACCCGCCGTATAGGCGAGCGATGCACGTTAAATCTATCGAGAGCTCAAACGCCTCCCGGTATCGTGGTGTGGAAGTTGTAGTTAGGAAAGAGGGGTGCCAGCTCAGGTGTCGTCCGCGTCACTTGACCATGGTTCAAAATTACGCGAACCGTCCCCAAAAGCCCTCATGCACCGCCCATCCGGTATAGTGGTCAGTGAAGCTGACTGCGGTGCCGTAGGGACTGGGTTCGAATCCCGGAGAAGGCATGGATGTTTGTGTTGTAAACCTTTCTTCTGTCTGTGTTGTATACCCCGTGTTATACATTGGGTGGTGCACGGGGTTTATAAATGTTAAACAAAAAAAAAAAAGCCCTCATGCAGCTGAACAGTGGGACGTTAATATTCACTCACTCTTCTAAGGCGTTTTTGGAGAAGGTTCCCCGGAAACATAGTTTTAAGGGTTCCTTGAGTCGACAAAGTTTGAAGCCCACTGAATTAAACGATAAATCAAACAAAAGCCTGGACTAAGTCGATGGCTTTTGATGTCATGGAATTTTGTAATTTTTGTTGAAATACATTTGGTTAGGGCATATGAGAGGAAATAAGGACTTTATTTATAATTAAATTATAAAATAAATTTTTGAATCAATTGTGTGTCAATTTATTTTTTTAAATGAATGGTAAATTAATGCGAAGGTAACCAGTAATGCAAGAAGAACTTGCTTCAAATATACGCGAAAAGATAAAACATCGAACGATTGGAGATTTTCACACTATACGTACTAAAAACAGTCGTAAAATTTTAATTAGAAAATTTGCAAATAATTTCAAGCCTTTTTTTTTCTAATTTGATTTCATGTCTTTTAAGGCGATATGGTACCATCTTCACAATTTTTTTTATTTTTAATATTTGATATTCGGTTTTAATTGTATTTTATAAAGGTTAATATTTAATAATAATTCCATACAAAATTTTTTTAATGTTTTGCAAAATGTTTGTTAAATTTAAATTTTTTGAACTTTTTGAAACATTGTTTAAAATTTTTAAGACTTTTTTAAATATGTCTCTCTTATTTCAAAATTTTTTCCAAGTACCTTATACTATACTACATAAAACTGCGCGCGCATGGGTTTTTTCTGCTGCATTTCCTTAATTTTTTATTAATTTTTTTTATAGTTAAACACTTTCAAAAGTTCTCAGAAAAACATTAAATTTGATTTTAAAATTTTTTAGAAAAAGTGCTAAACATCTTAAGGCTAAATCCATGCACAGTTTTACAAAACATACATTTCAGAACATGTATAAAAAATTTCAAACCCATACTTCTATTATCAAAAAAGCCTTGGGGTTTTGAATAATAGTATATGTACAAAAATTCATCATGGAGAAAAATGAGTTTGAAGTTTTCATTCCATGAATAGCATGATATAATATTCATCGAATAGTCTGAAACTTTTATGAAATGTTAATTAGCTTACTTAAAACTACTTACCACAAAAAGTTGCACAAACGTAGAGCAATTAAACAGTATACTGCCATAATGAATATATAGAAAAAAAACGAATGAAAGATCAATATTTCATAAAACTTTAGCTTAATAATTATAAGAAAAAAAACACTTCAGAGCTAATGCACAACATGTACAAAAGATGTTTATGCCTTTATTTTTCATTTCCATGATTTTAAAAGCCTTCGCATGTTAAATATTGTACACGAATGAAAGCAAAATCAAATAATAATTTATAGGTAAAATATATCAAAATCTAAGACCTGCATATGTGCATTTGTTTAAATAAATATCTTAAAATATTTTAATAATAAAAGGGTTGAAATTCACACACATGGAATATATATATATATATCACCAAAAAACAAATATATAAAAATGGGAGAGTTTTTCTATTCTTGCGAATTAGATTTTTAATTATCTGAGTTATCAAAATGAGATTTAGTATTTGTCCTTTGGCAAAATCCGTTTTGAAGGTTTAATTTCATTCATAATAATATAAAAAGCCCGCACAACTTTTAAATCTTGGCCAAATCCATTTGCTCTTCCCCCAATAAACAGTTCACAAACTACAATTTTTGCATGAATTGCACAATTCTTTCTTGAAATGATTTGTTACTGCATATATAATGTCAGTCTCATTTACGCGCGATAGAAAAATAATTAATTTTTTATCAGGTTATTTTCTAGCAGATAATCTGAAATGTGGGTGTGGTAGTTGCTGTCCAGCATCAAACATTGCTCCAAAACTTGATAAAAACTTGATATTTTCCAAAACTCCCAAACTTGATATTTTCATTCTTCGAATTACCTAAATAATCTGCACATTACCCTACTACACACTCGTTAAAGTGAAAATAAGATTCTTGGTGGAATAACAGCAACGTTTGTAATAAGCTTGAATTAAACGTAGAAGAGAGAGCTTTACATATCAAAATATCTAAAGAATCAAGTTATGCGATCGGTTCAAGCAGCTGAAAAACTACAGGATAAATTGTTCTGGAATGAGTCAGCATTCAATTTAAATTCCTAACACAGAAAGGAAATGAGAGAAACTTTTGAACTTTAACGATAATGAAACAGCTTACGTGAAAATTGCCTGGTTAAAAGGCGGAAACCTTTTGATTCCGCACTTTAATAGAACAAATAAGTTAATCTGTAGATTAGCTAGGTAATCTGCTTTAACGGCAACAAGTATATTTCGACTGATGGAGTTGTTTGGGAACTGATACATTGACTGCTTATCAGCGTCGTATTAATGGGGAAGAAGTGCCCATAAAAAGCAGCCCTTGAAAATTGAAATGGAAAGAAGATGGGCTAAATATAAAATCTCTAGACTGTGTTTTCTTTGAAATATCACCTTTAAGTTACTTTGCTTCCTTACTAAAATCATTGTAACCTGCATCAAAATAGGGAATAAAATGTATACATTTTTACGTGAGAGCTGAATTGAGGATAGATACATATGAAGACCCTGAGTGTTACAGCATGTGAAAGAAGAGAGCCTCTCAGAACCATCTTTTTATGGTTCACATGGAGCTCGAACTGGGGCATGTTGAAATGAAAATCTTTAGTTCTCTCCACAAATATTTTTATTTTTGAATGTTAGTAAAATATATTTTTCAAAAGGTTCTGAAAAAGAAATGCTGTGCTATCCCGTTTAAAAAGAAACCGTTTAAAATTCGTACAAAAATTTCAAAGTTAGAACTAAAATTTAGCTACGTGTCTCGAGACAAGGGAAATCAGTGAAAGAATAATTGTCCTTTTTTCACCGAACACATTTTGTTTTCCGCATAGATTTTCTTTTCACCTTTATAACAGTTCTCCTTTCTCTCCGAGTGGAGGAAGCTGAGGTGGGGTTTGAGCAGTGGACTCCAAACTGTGCTCCACGGAACCCTGTAACTCCTCGAATCAGAATAAAAAAAAATCGAAAAAAAGTAAAAATATGTGTGAAAAAGGATTCATGTTCTCTGTGGAGTTTGTATGACCACTATATGTTAGCCAAATATGCTAATATTAAACATATTTATATATATTTAATGCTAGCATATTTGGCTAATATATTTACAATTTTAAATGAATTTAATATAACATGAAATACGCTTGAAAATTATGACAATAGAACTCAAAAAAGTAAGCACATCTCAATTAATAAGATTGAAAATTTTATTTATACATAACTTTATTTTGTAATAGTTTAACTTTTATTACATTATAATAAAAGCATATTAATTTTTTCTTTATCTGTACAATCTACTAGATAGTAAATATTATTTTGTTCATGGTCCCAGGTTCCATGAAATAAGTTTGTACTCGTTAGTGCAACGTTTTGCATGTTAGTGTTTTTGTTTAAGGCCTTTTGAAACAACTCATTTAAGGGGGAAAATGAGTAAATTATATTAAATTTTTTAAATATCAATAGAAGACTTTTTTTATTTTTACATAAAGTGCCTATATTGCCTCCTCCGTAAGACTATGCAGTGAAGTCAACTGGGCTTCGTGTAAGTGGGGAAATCGGAAGAGTTCATATGACTAGAGGCAGTGACGTAACTAGGGTTTCTTTCCCGGGAACCCGGGTTCCCGGGAAATCATAAGATTTTTGTACTTTTTCCATTCCCGGGAATCACACGGGGCTTGAATTATCTATGAGGTAGCTATATTTGACTTAACCTTAGATTTCTATTTCGGACATCGTTAACTGACCCTACTGTGGCAATTTGCGATCATTCACCTCGAACTTCCGGACAAAAGAATGTTCGCTACCCCAACTGTTGGGTAAGAGTGTAATATGAGAACTTTGGGGGTGAGAATTTTTCCACAGCTAGCCGTGGGTGTATCGAGCTTCGTGAACAAGTAATAATTGGGTTTTTAAAGCAATCGCATTTCGTTGCCTACCACAACTATGTGATCGAAGCTCCAAGATCTAGATTTACGTGGATAATGTAAGTACTAATACTTAAAACTGTTATTTGTTTAATCTTTTTTTTTAAAAATTTTTTCGAATACTTGTTTTTATTACGAGCTATTTAATTGAATCAGCAATTTGAAGAAGGGAATGAACCCACAAACTCTTTGGGAGAGAATATATTTATAAGGAATCGCGCAATTTTTCTTATTTATTATTTTTCTTAACTTAACTTTCGTGTGAGATTCTTATATTAATATTTATTTATATTTATGTAACAATAATACAGCAATTCCATAAACAAGAAATCGGTAAAACAAATAAAATATCTTAAATACAATAATTAATATGTTTAGCGTACATAATCGGCCCTTCAGCAGCAAATGAGTTTTCAAGTATTTATTAATATTTATCTCTTAGTAGCAACATTAGAGAAATAATTGATTCAGCTTTGACTAATTAATTTTCAAACGCCGTGAGTCGGTAAAGGAACATTAATTTCAGTAATTATTTTTCAAATGTTATTTTCTTTTCCTTGAGATTTTTAATTTACAAAATCATTAACTGGAACATTTTTTCTATGCCTGAGTGATAAATGCATAAATTGCTTACGCTTTCTGAAATCCTATTTCAAAAATGAATAATCAATTTATCATATATCTTTTGTACTTTTTAGCTCATTATATAAAAAAGAATTAATTTTGTAATTTATATGTATCATTATTTAAAAATGATTATTGATTTTATTTAAAAATAACTTGTTTTTAACTTTTTTAAAATTTTGATGTATTCCCGGGAATCCCGGGAACGACACTCACATTCCCGGGATTTCCCGGACATTCAAGGGAATGGAAAAACCCGGGAAATCAGAAACCCTAGACGTAACGTACAACCACCGCATTACGGGGGAGGGGGCAGGATTCTAGAGGGTGCAAAGCCTGACTGATCCCATGTACGTATTTAACCAATTTATAAAATGTTAAAGGTAAAAGCAGATTTTGCAGGGGGGCGGCCTAATGTTCACCGTTACTCTTCTGACTAGAGAGAAGTAATCTTAATTGTTTTATGAACTGAATCATATTGATCTCTGAAAGACCAATCAGATCTATTTTTTGCTTCATACTTCTGAATATGAAGGACATTTTCCCAGAACATAGTCTAGATAAAATTCAAATTTTACATTCACACGATAATTATTAGACGAACTTGCCTTCAAGAGAGAGCGCGTACACTCTTGTTGGAATTTTTCTTTTCACTTTGTCCTCAAAAAGATCAATTGCGAGCAAAAGATATGAAGACTTATGTCCTTGAAGTGAGCAGCCCACAGGAGGGTGGAGCCCAAGGTCGAGGTTAATTCTGTTGATGTTCAGAGATATCTTGATTATTGCTGGACTTGTAGAAAGTGATGGGCGGTCCCCCGTAAGGTATACTGACAACTTTCACTTTCAGCACGTTCTTCTTAATTCATGACAACAAATGGTCTATGATTCGCAGGATACATATTTTGATAGTATTTCTTTTTTTAAAATGCCCATAGCGCAAGGACTGATATGGGATGGGAATATTCGTAATATGTTATCTTTCATTTCCGCTTTAAAATAAATGAGAACTTTGAGATGAATTTTTCGATTAATAATCTTTTGAAAAGACAATTGAGATGAAGCCAAGCAACTAACCTGGTCATTTGAAACCACGGATCAAGTGACGAGGACGACACCCTTAGAAGGCTTCCTACTATACAAACTATCACATGCTAATGTAAGGACTTACAGCCGCGACAGATGTAACGTACATCAACAACACAAGTATTCGAACTCAAGATTCGATGGAAATGACAACAGCTACGAACTTATGACCCTGATCACTCGGATACTGCTGCCACAAAATCTTCACAACAATAATCTAACAATCGAATCATTTACTAGAGCTGAAGTTTTTTAAAAACCGTGTTTTTCAAATGCTTATTATTTCCTCCATTACCTAGTAAATAAGAAGGATTGACACAGTGGTTGAAGCACTGTGGGATTTGTATTACCGTTGCTTAACACAAATTCGCGGACACTTGAGTGGAAGGCAAGTATAGAAATAGAAAATCTTTTTGGTCAAGCCCATTGAAACAGGAACTAGGGGTCGACCAAACCTCAGACTAGTCGACTGACTAGAAAGGGATTTCGTTACCTTAAGAGTGACCCATTGGAAGACCATGGCCATAAAGAGAAAGGAAAAGGAAAACTCTTGAGAAGGCCAAGGCCCACCTGGGTCTGTCGAGCCTTTGAAGAAGTATAGAAATAATGTGGGTGAATTCTTCCTCAGAGAGAGGACATGAGCAAGGTTTCTTTGAGACATCCCACCATTGACCATGAGACAGAGGCGCTGAACAGTAGCATTTAAATTATGTGCTGAAATTAGTCTTTATCACGAGATATTGAGATTCAAATACGATTCGAGAAGCAAGAAGAGATCCAGTGATCAGTTTTTCAGCTTAGAAACTTTTTTTTATCCGTTGAGGGTTTTTTTGTTGTTGTTGTAAAAAAGATTCCGTTTTCCTTTATTTAAATGTAAACCAAAATACGCGTGTGTTAAATTGAACAAACCCAACAATACTCTCCAACAGGCAGACGATGTTGGTTATTAAAAGCGCATTCTATCGACAAAAACAGAGAACTTAAAGCAATTGCACAGGAGTTTTTAAATTGCACCTCGAAACTTTGTGATCTCAAATATTCACAAAAATAAAATTTGACCCAAATTTCAATCACTTTTAGGGTAAGGATGGAGATGGGAGTCCTTTAGAAGATCAGTTTTTCAAGTACCTATAGATAACATGGTGGCTTGAAAGGGAATCAAGTCCAGCCAATTTGTATTCGCTCCTTCTGCCACTCAGATCAAACATTAAAACAAGAACTTACGAGGCTCAATACACACTTTTTTTCCTGATAAATATTTAAAAAAAAACTGTAAAAAATATTGGATTATATTAATTTATATGGAATAAAATTTCTGAGTATTACTGGGATGACAGTCAATTATACAAAATCACAACGATGACTAGTTACTTCTAGTACATTGTAAAGATTAGACAAGGTTAAGTTTTATTCAGCTTGGAAGTTATTAACTTGAATGATTTGAAATTCTATGTGTTTGTCCCAATCCATTATAAGACCTTCAAGGACACAAATTAAAAACAACCAACTCCTTAAATACCCCAGGTTTCCTTTTAAAAATAAAACGATTTTATTGTTTCTAAAATTTATACCCACCCGTATAAATTTAACCATAATAAATAAAGCCCATTAGAATTTGAACAGGATATACTTTTATACACTAAACTTCGAGAGACTGCTTATTAATGTCAAACTATAAAGCAACACGAGGATTATTGGCGATGGACCTCGTAATTTTGAGCCCCTGTGAAGTGACGAGGACGACACCTGGGTTGACACCCCACTCTCAACTTTCATACCGCGCGATCGTGAAGACCTGGAGCCACGATATATTTAACTCGCGTAAATGAGTGAATATTAACGTCGCACTGATTAGCAACACGAGGGCTTTTGGCGACGGTCCGCGTAATTTTGAACCATGGTCAAGTGGCGCGGATGACATTTGAGCTGGCACCCCCTCTCCTAACTACCACACCAACGGGAGGACATTTGAGCTCTCGACAGATTTAACGTGTATCGCTCCCCTACACGGCGGGTCTTTAGTGGTACTAGGATCGAACTCATGACATGCTAGCCATGATCCGATGCCTAGACCACTCGGCCACCGCCCGGCCGCTATATTTAACTCGCACCAGACCCTTCACTCAGCGGGTCTTCAGAGGCATCTGTATTCGAACTTGTGACCCGGAAACATCCGCGACCCTAACCACTCGGCTGCAAGGAGCTATCGAAGAAAATCAATTATTTCCAATTCCTGTTTACAGAACTTTTGGATTGGGTAAGAAATCTCGCACTTTTGGTCCTTCTCAGAATCTAATTTTAAAAGAACGACCATCACATGACTTACAATGGAATAGTTCAGTATTGAAAATGAGATTTAATGGAGATAAAAATTCTGGGTATCCGTTGAAAGTGGATGTTCAACAATATATTGCTATAGTTTTAGCATCGTATAGGTCAGAATAAGAGTTTTTTTTAACAAGTATGTAAATCGTCTTCTTCCAGTGGATGAAATTCACGTATGTATATAGAAAAACAGCCCCCACCCAAATTCAACATTTATATTATAAAAAGAGACGCAGATTTTAAAACTAATATTTGTAATAAATTATAATACTTATGAAATTTGTTATAATCTGTACCTAATTTATAATTGGAACTATACAAATGCTATGTAATCGCACTTTTTTTTTGCGCTTTGAACTAAGCAACTGAAAGGGAGCTAGAATTTAAACCTTGTCATAAGGATTCCATAAGAGTAAGAAGACATTGCAGTGTGACCAACAGCTTAATTGACGATGGAGTGTCACCACAGAGTTACATCTATGATCAAACATACTGAAACTCATTTATATCTTTTTATTTCAAAATCCAACTTTTCTTTGATTTATCAAACAGTGGAATTTTGTTAATTAAGGATTATATTTTTTTTGGAAATCATGCTGTTGTCAACATTATATAAAATTCAAAAAATAACTGCTTATAGTATAATTGCTCAAAATTTCGTGCTTCTATACATTGATTTTTTTTTTCAATTTAAACAAAAGATTCATTAAATTTGGAGGCCATTGTAACTCTCAGGGTTCTTTATTGAATCGTACTCGAAAGAAACGCAATACAATTGTTCCTTCAAAAGCAATAACTTTCAAACACTTTTTTCTTTATTTAGCATTTCATTTCAAAGAAACAATGGCGTGCAGTCATTTGTGTATTTTGTACTTTTCACTTTTGAAAATTCTTTTAATTTCTCTTTTTTTTCACACTTGCCCTTACGTTCGTGTTCGCAGAGAGATGGGCGGATGTCTTACCTACCAAACACAAAAGGAGTTGCAGATGCTAACGGGAACTTCCGACCTTTACCAAAGGAGTTTCTCTTATCAGCGTTCTCAGGAGACAAGAAGCCAAAGAACGAAACCCCTCGCTCCGCAGGAAATGCCAACATAAATGAGCAAAGTTATTGTAAAGACCCACATTTGCTTTCTGCTTCTCTCTTCGTTGGTTACGAAAATTTAATCATTTCACACGCATTTTTTTCAATCTCTTGGATTTAACCCCTAAACGTGGGCGAACTATTTGATCGCACTAAGCTAAACAAATTGTGTGTACGCAATCGAGATAATTCGAGCGGAGTCGGATTTTATGCTGTTGTCATTTTCACACTCGAATATAAGCGAGCGCCTTCTGAAACTCGTGAAGCTGACTTCGACCCACACTTAGATACTATATTATAAAAAAATATATTCTTTCGTTTCCAGACATCAGTATTTGGAAAGCATGTGTCTTATTTAAAAAAAAGATTGAGGTGAAAAAAATTGAGTTTTTAGAAGCGGATCAGTAAAAAAACTTATACGAAGTGTTATCATAGCGATAAAAATATAAAAAGATTGGCTAGATAAAACTTCTGAAATTTTACGATTAGCCACTGATGTCCCCCGCCAACATTCATGTGGATTAAAAGCCAGAAATAAAATAATTTTGATTTTGTACCTTTTTTATTTTTGGTCAAAACAAGGTTCTAAAATGTGTTTCGTTAAATTTAAAAAAAAAGTGACTCAGTTTACCGGGTTTTTTCCCCTTCAAAATATGAGTGAGCGTTAGGGGGTTAGCTTACTATTTTTCTGAGTTCTATTACGAGTACTGTGAAGAATGAGCCTCGGCCGAATCAACGACCAGATGAGCAGGGCCGCTTTTCCGCTTAGGCACGCTAGTCACGTGCCTAAGGTGCAAAAGTTTGGGGGTGCAAAAAATTGGAGGGAGAAAAAAGGGAAAAAATTAAAAATACAGCAAGCGTACCACTGCCTAGCTAATCATAAGAGAAGCATTTCTGTCCTTAAGAAAGAAAAGACTGAGTGAGTGAATATTAACGTCGCACTCTTCAGCTACTTCAAGGCTTTTGGCGATGTATAAGTAAAATACGAAATAAGATAGTAAAATGATAGATAACAAGATAGTAAAACGATAAGCGAAAAAAGAAGATAATGAACAAGTTGAAAACAGTTTATACACAATAATATATAATCTATATTACAAACGATTTTATTAATTTATTGTACTAATTAACCAAAGGAGAGGGAGAAGGGATACGTGATGCCGTATGGTAAAAAATGAACAAGAGTAACCAAACCCTGTTACTATCCTTTCCTTAAAATGTTCAGTCCATATCACGGTGGTTTCATAGGTAGTGGATAATGGAAAGACTATTCAAACAGCAAAAACAAAGAAAGGGAAAAGAGTTGAGAGAAAATCCCACCGGAAACAAAACAGGAAAGGAGGAAGGCAGGTGCTCTGGAAATATTGAGGGGGGAGCTTAACTATTCAAGTGCTGGGGTGCCGGTGGTTTAAAAGCGGCCCTGCAGATTAGGTAGCATCTCTCATCAAATCAAGTGACTGAATAAGTATTCAAAATGACGGTCTGTGGGGGAAAAACATGCCCCGTCCCCTTCACCACTACTTTGAAACCTTAATCATCGTTGTACCACAACTGTATAATAAATTAAAAGAAAACGTCGAAATATAGATGCTTAAAATTTGAATAATCCTTTTTAATGGAAGAAAGTGCACGACACATGTGGTTATCCACTGACATCTTTTTGTGAGCGAACATCTTTTATATAAAACAAAATGTTGTAAGTCTCTATTCCAGATAACTGTTGGCGCGTGCCCAAGTCATGTGGGTCAAAAGGGCCATAAAGCAGATGCTGGGAACAATGAAAGTCGGGGGGGGGGCTATGAATGGATTATGCGCACGAGAAAACATTCACTTTCAAGAAAAGAACAGGAAATGAAAAGAATGTAATCATTTTGATTAAAAAAGAATATTTACCCATGAAAGTTAAATCACAAAATTATGGAAGAGACATTTTTGAATTCGTTTTTGCTTAAGAACATACCGTACAGAAAAGTAGTAAAAATATAGTTTTTTTTCCTTCATATTTTCGGATCAGTTTTATTTTAACATTAAGAAAATTTCAGGACCAAATAATGGATAAACCTTTGCATAGTAGATGTAGATTTCACCCCCCCCCCAATAAATATGTATACATAACCTGCTCGTCATTTGCAAAATAAAAATAATAATAATAATAATAAAAAAATTTTAAAAAATTGCAGAATATTTTGAGAAATAAACGGCAGCTTCACTTCAATATCAAGCAAATTTCAACCAATTCCCCAACTTTTCTTTGGTTAACTTGGTTATTTCATCAATTTATCTTTCACTAATTGCGTCGAAAAAGAGCTGAAAATCTCATATTACTAAATATGTTGCGAATTTTATTTTCCTAATAATACAAAAATTGTCAAGCTAATTATTACACTACAGCCAGGGTGTCGAACTTACGGCCCACAACAAACATTATTGCGGCCCAGTCAATATATTCGCACACAATAATATATTATGAAATATCCAAATTTCTCCCGAAATAGGGAAGATAGTGCCAGAGAAGAGATGTTAAATATCAGGTCGTACACACATATATAGAACAACAAGAAAAATTTAATATGTTTATTATAATGTATTATTCGAATCAAACCTACGTAACTATGAATTTTGATTTTTTTTAGGCCCACCTTAAGTTAAATCTCGTTTATTTTGGCCCAAGTCAGCCTTTGACACCCTTTTCCACTACTTCTCTTAATCTACATTATGTGAGAGCAGTGCTCTTCAAACTGTGTTCCATGGAACCTTGGGGTTCCACGAGTCACAATAAAGAATCGAAAAGAAAAATATAAATGTGTATGCAAAATGGATTCCCGTTCTCTAAGAAGTTTGCATAATCACAACTCTCAGTCATTAAAACAGAAAAAAACATTTATACAGAACTTTATTTTGTATTGCATTTTTTTCTTTATATAAGTACTATTTTCTAGATTGTAAATATTCTAATGTTTACCATCTCGAATTCCATGAAATTATATATTTTATACTCCTTAGTATGTTTTGCAAAACTAAATATTCTTTAATGAAAAATGCACATATTTTCATTTTGTGGAAAAAACATCTATAATGAAGAAGAGGGAACAGTTTATCAACAAATTCGACGTTTAATTCTAAAATTAAGCAAGAACAGCTTCTAAATTTTAGGGAAAATTTCATGCAAAATACACAGGGTTTCTCACATAGATATAAATCCTTTAATGCCACTCAGAACAAAGTATTTTAGTGAAAAATATTTCTCAACGTGAATAGCTACAGAAACAAAATATAAAAACAAATGAAATGCGACTGAAAATAATTTTAAAAGACCTAGACTTCGATAGTAGGTGTAAAAAAATGTAAGATCACACATACCCCAGTTACTAAATATAATGATTGGGTAAGTGAAACTTGAGTCACAAATTAATATTATTAATGAGTAAATTATATATGAAAATTTTTTTGATAACATATACAATACTTTTCTTTTATTGTCTTTTCATAAAATACTTTTCCATGTTGAACTACTTTTACTAATATTTTAAGATGTATTGTAATATGGAATGGGGGCTCTCCTAAAACACTTTATAGTTCTAAGTGTTCCATGAACCAAAAAAGTTTGCGTACGATGAGGAAAAAAGATATCTTTTCGACTAAAAGAATTTTTGTCAACTTCAGAAATAACCGTTCCTAAATGTATGCTATTTTTAACTATATAACGAATTTTCCACAAGATGTTTATGTTTTATCAATGAAATGCAAAAGCTACAAATGCAATGCTAACAAATTATTACTAATTTAATTAGAATGGTTTTTGAATTAAAGAGCCCAAATCATACTTTGGGATAACTGATTAGTTCTAAGGAGATGTGACAGCGAAAAAGGGTAAATATGAACTGCGGAGAAAAAAGAAACAAAAAAAAAGCATGGCAATAAAGAGAAGAGAAAGTATCCAACCCATTTTTCACTTCCGAGGTTGAACCTTCCCTTCTGAGAATCGGAATGAATAATGGATGAGAAGCACTTTCCACTAGTAGAGATGGGATGAGTTTCAGGAATTCGAAAAAAAACCTTTTATTTTCCTTTCTAAAAATTTTAAATCGGAATTCGATTTTAATGACATGAAAAAGAGAAAGGGGGAGTTTCCCGTACTCCTCAATAAAAATAATTTTTAAAGGCAATCGCTAAATACCGCATCACCTCAATGCATTGGTTTTCAGTACGTGTGTAAGCTGAGAATTTTTGGAACTTTTCTTAAAGTAAGGAGGTCTGCTTATATGAGAATCTGCTATTCTCGATAAGACAAAAAAAAGTAGTCCAGAAAAAAAGGGGTTTGTAACATTTTACGTTATTCTTGCGCAAGTGATTTCTTACTTATTGAGGGAGGAGGGAGTTGAATATAACTTTTATTCTAAAAGAAGGGGGGGGGGACCACTATAGGAAATATTTGAAACAATTCGGGGGCAATGCATGCAGAGTTGGGGAATAGAGGTCAAGAATACAGATTTACATTTTTATAGTATTATTTTTTTATTACTTAGAAAGAAATTTACTAACATAAAAATAAAGAGCATAACATAACTATTCCCTCAGTATAAATAAAAAAGAAAATTACACATATTCAGTATGTTTTTTAAACATATTCATTAAAATAAACATTATAAGACTTAAATACCCTTCAATATAGTTAAATAAAAAATGTTTTAAAGGTATCCACGCGACTACGTTCGGAAGCATGATTTTGCAAAAACGTACAGACGAATATTTTTTTTAATATTTAGAGCCACTTAAATTAGAATACAAATATAAAATTGTTTTAAGACTATTTTTACAACAAAAAATTATTTTAAAGCAACATTTTATCAAAAAATTAACATAAAATTACAAATTTTCAAAACATTCAGCTTTTAAGGAAAATGCTTCTGTAATAATATTTTGTCTGTATATATAGTATAGACCTTTGTACAGACCCGGAACTAGGATTTTGGAACTATATGACTTATAAAAGGGGATTTACACATATTTTAATATATCAAATTCGAGAAAATTTAACAAAAACACCGGTAATTATTTCAATTAGTAATAAATCTGAAAATAATGTGAATTTTCTAAAAACCTAGTTCAGGCTTTCTAGAGAAGTCTCAGCACTATATATAAGCAAAATATTGTTATTATTATAGAAGCATTTTTCGTAAAAATAAATAAAGCATTTTTCATAAAAGGAGAATGTTTTGAAAATAGGTACTTCTTTGATTTTTTTGCCAAAATATTGCGTTTAAATAATTTTTTATTGTAATAATATTCTTTTTTTATATGTGTATTCTAATCTAACAGACACTAAATATTAAAAGAAATACTCGTTTGTACACTTTTAAAAAATCATGGTTTCGTACGTAGTCGGGTACTTTAATGTAAGTCCTGCATATCTCTACATAATAATATAAAGTTATACTTTGTAGCTTTCAGTTTGACACGATTCTAATTACTTTCAAACTGTTAAACAATCTTCGTGCATTCAAAATATTTTGCATATAAAAAAAGACCTGTTGACATAGGTATGTAGCGGAAGGCAGAGTACATTGCATTTTTCTCTCCCCTCAAACACAATCACATCTCCAGCAATGACATCCAACAATTTAAAATAGCAGTCATTTTATCGTTAGAGTTATCTTTCAGATTTTTCGTAATTCCGTATAAATTTTGCTTTCCTTAATTCTAAAAATATTAGTTCTATTTCAAAATTATTAACTGTCCTCCACTCAAAAATCGACAAATTTGTAGTGTGGTGTGAAGCGTCACGGAGAATCGTACGGCGTACCATAGGTTGGCAACGCCTGGAATACAAACAAGCTCTTCTGAGAAATATTTTCTCACATTCTGTCTCGTAAAAATTTCTAGTTAGTCAAAATTATTTAGATTAGAACAATCAAATGATGAAAAAGAATAACATTGAAAGTGATCAGCGAAATTTAAAAAAAGTACCAAGAAGTTTTCGAGAGAAATGGCACTCACCTGCAGACTATAGTGGAAGTCGAACATGCCGGTCCGAAGAGGATCGACATCCGAACGCGCTCAGCAAATGACCACTTTCTTTCGAAGGCTCTGCTCTCTGCTCGATGAAAGAGGTCAAGCTCTCCAAAGTTAGGTCATTACCGTTTCCCGGTCTCTTGTACGTAATCTTTCGGCAAAGGGAATAAAAACTCCTTTGGGAAGTATCTGGGTATTTTGTTCGAAAGAAAAGTGGTCACAGTTATCACCTTTTCCGAAGAACTCCTCACCTGCACCAATTATACGCTCGAGTCCTCCATCGCTCGCTGTATTGGAGGGCAACCCCTCTTTTGTGAGGGTGAACATGAGATCGCGCTTCGGGGAGCGACCTCGACGGTCAGGGAAGGCCGGGAGAGTTAACGCCTCTCTCGTAGCCTAGTTGCTTCCAATCAAAAGTCTGATTCTACCTCCTTGAGAAGTTTTGTTTATTTTTTTCTGGGGCACTTAACTGCCCGATAACATTTGAGAAACGGTTAAATTATCTCGAACACTTCAATTGTCTCAGATCCCGAGGAGTATCGAATAGTTTAAAACTTAAGGTAAGCGCAGGTTTCCCGCGCGTGAGTGAATGAGAGCTATATTTATGTCGCACTATAAAGCGACACGGGGGCTATTAGCAACGGACCTTGTCATTTTGAACTTTGATCAATAGGCTAGGAGCTGGCACCCCCTCTCCGAACTACCACACCAACGGAAGAGCATTGAGCCTCGACAGATTTAACGTGCATCGGCCCCCTATTCAGGGTGGAACTTCAGCGGCACCAGAACTCGAATCCACGACATTCCGGCCCACGCGCAAGATTTCAGTTCTCAGAAAATTAATTTGAAAGTGAAAAACAGAAGGGCTTTTTTTAAATATCGTCTGAATGATTTTCTTTTCAAAAAGAAAAGTTTGAACTAGTGTCTTTTTTTTTGTACTCTTTGATCCCCGATTTTGGATTGTGTTTATTAACATTATACTTCAAATAAACTTGAGGTCCATTGTCGAAGGTCATTTTGAACCTTGGTGGAAGATGAGATGGGTACCTGTGTGTTAGTTAGCATCCTAACTCGAAAACTTTCACGTCACGTCGACGAGAGAAATTTGAGCCTTGACAAATCTTAACGTGCGCCAGCCCCTCAATATACGGAGGGTGCATCAGAACTTGAACCCATATAACTGCAATGAATAAGTGATGATGACGACCCCTATTTCTCATCTTCTACGCACACATTTACTTTCTTCCAAGCTACATAATTTGAAAATGAATTTACAGCAAATGTAAAATCATGTATTCAGAGTCAGTTGGGTTCAAAAACAGATAAGATTTTCCGAACTCTGTTTTCCCTCATGATGATCGTATTTTCTTCAGAGTGGCTGTAGTCTTCCGTTAGGAAAGACAACAGGATCGGTTATAAAAGCTTCATCTGATATTTCAAGAGAGTTTTAGATCCAAATCCCGTCACATCATAATTCAATGTTAAGCAGTTTCCTACTATAGTTAATATTAAATTTCAAGCCACTCCAATTATTTAAAATACTTTTTATAGTTTAAATGTTATAAGTACTCTTCCTGCTGTGGAGTTATTCACGACGCGGCAGACTTTATATATATTTAAAACCCAGTATTCACAATTAGGACCAGAAATCTATTGATGAACAAAAGCCAAGGGCAACGGTGAAAACTACACAAAACGTATTCAATAAAAGCAATAGATCCCCAGGCACTGTCAAAATTGATTCAATTAACTTAGTTAAAAAGAAACTGAACGGCTGAAGATTTTTTTTTTTTAAACCTAGATTGATCGATCGTCTATTAAAGTATCCAACTACCCTAAAAGGGTGAATTTTGTAAAAATTGACAATTTTTTTTATTTTATTTTATAGGCTATCTTATTAGCTTTATAAAAAATATCAAGTTTTTTACTTTCCCTTATTAGCTTTATAAAAAATATCAAGTTTTTTACTTTCCTTTATTAGCTTTATAAAAAATATCAAGTTTTTTACTTTCCCTTTACTAGAACAAAAACTACAAGTATTTTAGTACGCTTGTAGTTTTTGTTCGAGATGCAATATAGATTCCATAACTTCAAGCAAGATGTCAAACTTTAAAACGCGTTCTACTCGAAATATATTTTTTTTTTAGAAAATGCTCAAATGGAAACAGTAATTGCTCAAAAAGTTTTGATAACAACACTAGGCAACAAAAAACAACTTTTTGTCTGTTTCCTAGTTTTAAAAAGCCTATTCTTACTAATTTTGGGTTGGGAAAAAAAAATATGTAAATGAAATATATTTATTAGCTCTTGTTTTTAAGATATACAACAGTCCATCCATCAATTTATGGGTAAATTTAAAGAACAAAATATCACTAGCTAATGAATACAATAAGTCAAGTTTCAAGAAACAGTGTTATCAGAAATCAGTAGTATTTGTTAGTTTATTTCCTGTGAATATTTCCTTTTGGATTGCATCTTGGATGTCGAATCCCGAGTATCCCTTACAATTGTCCAGCAGTAGTCTGCGCGAGCATTGCCTTATTCCAACAACCCTGGTATCTAAGTTCCATTGCTGCGATATCTTGATGAACTTTTTCACCGTGTTCACAGCTTACAGTTCCACAGTTTTTAGGGAAAAATTCAAGATGGGAATGTAAAAAATGGATCTTTAGAAACATATTGTGTAAGGATCTGATACCCACACCTGGCAATGGATTGAGCATACATTGGAGAACCTGGCAACAGGTGAGACCATGTATGGGGGATCTGGCAGCGGGTGCAGCATATATATAGAGAGACGAGAGGACGAGAGCAGAGCAGACCAGACCGGACGGGGCAGAAAGAAGGGAGCGGAAGCGAAAAAGCCGGAGACAAGAAAAACGTGGTTGAAGAAAAAAGGACTGCTGGACGATGGATTTTGCAATCTGTTAACATTTTCATAATTTATTCGTTTTTTGTGATGTGTCCCGTAGAAGAGAAAAATAAATAGGTGGGACAAAAACAGACTGTTATTATTTTTTTACCAATTCGAACACACCGATCAGTAAAAGAACCCACGCAAGGTTAATATTGGTGTCAGAAGTAAGATAGATTTAGTGAGATATTAAAGGAAAGAAATATCTTGAAGTGATCGGTGTTTGATCCATATAATTGTGATTCTAGCGGATGTTCAATTAGAGAAAAAATTCAGACAAGTAGAAACCCTTCAATGTTGTTTCAAGTTGATGACCACGTGTATCCCGGTCATTGCAGCAGCTCCAACTGAGAAAAAAATCTTCTACATATGAAATACTGAGTTGTCTAGCTATTGCTATCATCTTCCCAGTTATACTAAAAGCGAAACAGATGCCCTATATTTCTTCAGTTTCTGATTAATGGAGCGGCGACCTGAAAACTACGAAGGAAATCCCAGTGGTGTTCAAGTGTAGAAGAGACAGCATTTGTGTCGAGGTAAGTGGCTATTGTTCCCCTAAGTTGATATGTCGTTTAAATATTTAAATTAGTAATGGGATGCAAACATGTTTAATTTGTTTTAAGAAATAAAAACAGATATCTGGAAAAGAAAAGTTTTTATTGGTTTATTGTAATATTCTATTTTTTTGGATTATTGTGTAGATGAAATAATTAGATTATAGTGTACTTGTTTTGCCGAAAAATAATAAGGTATTTTAAATGTTGTAAAATATGTTATTAGAGTTCTTATAAACTTATAATTAATTTGCTTTTATAAAAATTTTTGACTGTCTAGAAGTTGTCTGAAAAATTACAATTTGTGTATAGAAAGTACTTCGCACAGCAATTTAGTTAGCAGAATTTTTTTAAAAAAATCAACTGTATTAATCTATCTTGAATTGCTTGAAATAATAGTTGAAAAACAAATTGTTTGTAGTTGAGTCAGCAAAAAATACCTCTTAAAATATATATATATGAATATTTGAGTAGACTTTTTCCCCGTTAAAATGTTGTATATAAGAGATTCTGTAGGTTATTTATGACTCAGGATATGGCATGATTTTTTTTAAGTATTATATTATTGTTTTTCATTTTAAAGAAAAGTGTTTCAATTTGATTGATGATTTAATGTAGTCTGAGATAATTTCCTGTGGTTATAATTTAAAATTTATATTTTTGGTTTTTCCGGCATAAAATTCTTTTTTTTTAATTAAAAAATTAAGAGTAGATTTATTATTCAAGCAATAATTCTATGATAATTTAGGTAAATAATGTATTGTTTATTGTGTAGTATTTTTAAAGAAAATGTTCTGTGGTTTGATTAAAAACAAATAACGGTGTTGCGTATAAGTTTTATTGCAAACATCTTTCCCGTATTGTGTTTCTGGAATTTGAGTATTTAAAAAGAAAAAATAGTGTATTATTTTTTTATTTGTTAAATATATAGTACTAGTTCATTTAAGTGTTTGTATTTAAATTTTTCACAAGGTAATTTGGCATTAGGTTTAGCTTTTCTAAAAAATGGCATTTCTTATTAGAAGTAGGAAAATTGACTTAATTCAATTAGCGCGAGACTTAGATGAGTCACCTGATCCGTCTATGCCTAAAATTGTTTTAAGGGATTTAATAACCTCTAGTAAATATTACAAAGAGGAAGAGGCCAAAGAGTTATTGGAAGTTATAACAGCTGAAAGATTAGAGACAGAACAGCAGCAAAAACTAGAACAACAAGAACAATTATCAATTGAAAAATTACGCTTGGAAGTAGAATTATCTAAGAACGTTAATCAGAGTGCTACTCAAAATAATGGTCAAGCTTCGCGTGTAAAATCTTTAGATGAAATAGTTAAAATGGTTAGGCTCTTAACAGTAAAGGTACCCAATAAATCAGACGGGTGGGACTTTCTTTTCTAGTCTAGAAAAAGCTTTTGCTAATGAAAATGTCAGCGACGAATTCAAACCTAAGGTTTTATTATGCATGTTAGGGGACAAAGTGTCGAACTTATTAGTTAACCTGGGCGAAGAAGAATTAAAAGATTACGAGTCTTTAAAACAGGTTGTGCTCAAGGAGTATGAACCCTCACCAAAAATATGTTTAGAAAATTTTAGAAAAGCTAAACGTAACCCTGACGAAACATTCTCTCAGTTCGCATCCCGCTTAACATCAATCTGGTTATACTACTGTAAGTTAAGAGGAGCGAATGATTTTGAATCAGTCAATCAACTGGTCATAGCAGATAAAATGTTGGATTCTGAGACGGCGACTCATATTGGTGTGCTCCAAGGGGAAGAATGGTACAAACCCAAGGACTTGGGCAAACAATGTGATATATTTTATGCTTCCAAAGGGAAATCCTATGATGCACCTGCGAGAGCTAAATGGAATGATAGTGAAAAGAAAAATTTTAATGGTAGTTGGGGTAAACAACCATTTGGGGAGAAAAAGTCAGATAGTAATTTTTCTTCTAGGAAAAACTTTGATAAACCTAAAGTCACTGAAATTAAAAAATTCACTTGTTTCACCTGTGGATCAGATAAACATTTTAAAAGGGATTGTCCAAAAAACAAAGGGATAGATAATATAGGGCTTAATGTGAATAAGGTGTCAACGGAAGGGATGGAATTGGAAAATGGTACTGTAGCTGCTAGAGTTGATTTGCTAGGAAAGGTCATTCCTAGGCGGGATATTGAAGACAAATTAAGCAAACTAGTGAAAACATCTATTAGTGTAGATGGGAAATTGGTCCAGGCGTTAGTGGATTCTGGTACGGAAATTACTGTTATCAAAAAAGAATTAGTTCCTGGAATCTCGGTTGAAGGAGCTTCCACGATTTATTTGAAAGGTATTTTCGGTCCAGTGGTTAAATGTCCTTTAGTATATGTTCCGATTGGTCTTGCTACCGGTGGCCAGGTTAATGTGGTGCACCAGCAAGTGTTATGTGCTTTGGCAGAAGTTTTGGTAGAAGATGTGTTGCTTCCACCAGAGGTTTTGGATATGTTGGGAGGAGTCTGGAGTGAAGAGAATTCACTGGCTTAAAGGTCTCAGGACTTGAGGTTTCATCTGGGATTCTGCTAGAGAAAGCACAGGAAAACATTGAGGATTCTCAAGGGAATATTACTTCATGTCGGAATGAAGTGGAAACAATTGGTACTAAGGACGAGATCGCTGAGATGGATAAAGGAAGCATGGTAGCTGACAGTTTTCGTTCCGAGCAGGAGTGTTGTGCCGAGTTAGCATTGGCATGGAAGCATGCTAACGAAGGCAAAGGAAACTACTATGAAGTAGGGGGGGGGATGGGTATCTATTTCATAGGGATAAAATACTCGGGGACAATTAGTAATTCCGAAATGCAGACGGACTGAAGTGTTGAGATTAGCTCATACCTCCGTATTCAGTAGCCACATGGGTCCCAAGAAGACGCTTGAACATATCAAGTATTCTTTCTTTTGGGAGGGTCTGAGGGCCGATGTGAAGAAATTTTGTGAATCATGTAAAGAGTGTCAGCTCACTCGATCACAGTCAGGGTCAACGACAGATCATCGATTACACCTGTGGCAAGGTCTGAATTACCATTCCAGGTAGTGAATATGGATCTGATAGGTCCAATTGATCCGCCAAGCTCAAAGGGACATAAATATATTTTATGTCTGGTAGATCAGCACACTAGGTGGGGCGAAGCCGTGCCCTTGACTAGTCTTAGTGTGAAGGCAACATGTGAAGCGTTGTTAAGTATATTCTCGAGGACAGGGATACATAATGTAGTCGCTTCTGATAATGGAACAAATTTCACAGCTGAGCTGACTAAGGAGTTCGAAAAAAGAATAGGGAGCAGCCCGAGATTTTCTACCCCAGGTTATCCACAGTCCAATGGTTTAGTGGAAAGGTTTAATAGAACATTAAAAAATATGCTACATAACGTGGTTAGAGAGGAGGGTAGAGGATGGCATTTGCAAATTCCATACGTGTTGTGGGCGTATAGGGAAATACCCCATTCAACTACCGGCGTGTCCCCTTTTCAACTTTTGTATGGTAGACAACCGCAAGGTCCTTTGTCTATTTTAAAGTCTACTTGGACGGGCAAGCATAACAACTTACAGTTGTGCACTACCCCCGTTTCCAAATATTTGGAAGATTTAAAATCTAAACTGGAAAAGGCGGCTGAGCAAGCCAAACTTGTTTCAGCAGTGCAGCAGGAAAATATGGCTTATTATCATAATCTTAGATCGTCTGACAGGGTATTTAAGGTGGGAGAAAAGGTGATAGTGCTGATCCCCGATTCAACCAGTAAATTGTTTGCGAGATGGCAGGGTCCTGCGACTATCATTGGGAAGCGGAATCCCCATTCCTTTCTAGTGAAAATGCCAGATAATTCTACCAAGCACATTCATCAAAATAAGCTGACGCATTACGTAGCTAGGTCAAATGCAGTAAATGTTATTTTTGAAGAAGAAAGAGAGTTCGGTCAGGTTGAAACTCCACCAACTGCTACCGAAGAATCCAAATTTTATGAGATACTCAATAAACTCAAAGTTGATAATTTAAATAGCTGTCAATTGAAGACGCTTAAGCAGTTAATTAGTAATTTTAAATACATTTTTATTAAGCCTGTACAACCGGCTCGGGTAGGTACACACAAAATTGAGCTCGTAACCAATGCGGTGCGGAGGAAGCCCCATTGTTATAGTGTTCCCATCGCATATAGAAGGGAAGTGGAGCGTCAAGTACAAGAATTACTTGATTTAAATTTAATAGAGCCATCGGAGACCGAAATAGCTCACCCTATAGTTTGTGTAGCCAAAAAGGATTCTTCTCTCCGAATGTGCGTAGATTTTAGGGCCTTAAATGCTGTAACTAAGGTACCTGTGTTCCCTATGAAGGATATGCAAGAGCTAATCTTCATAGCAGGGTCAGCTCATTGGTTGACTAGTTTGGACCTTTTGAAAGGGTATTGGAAAATAAAAATGGATGAGAGAAGCAAACCATTGACGGCATTTACAACACATAATGCTGTGTACCAATGGAAAACTATGCCCTTCGGACTTGCTGGGGCATCTGGCACGTTTCAAAGAGAAATGAATCGTGTCTTAAAATCTCATTCAGAGTATGCACAGGCATACATGGATGATGTGGTAATATTTTCAAAGACGTTTGAAGAACATTTAGTTCACGTAGAATTAGTTCTCGCTGAGTTGGAAAAGCTGGGATTCTCGGTGAGGTTGGATAAGTGTTCTTTCGCGGCCAAGAAAATAAAATATTTGGGGCACACAATAGGGGGAGGTGAACATGGGCCTGATGAAGATAAGATATTAGCAATAAAGAGGTTGATTAGACCTACCACTAAGAAAGAGGTTAGGTCAGTGCTAGGACTAATGGGCTTCTATCGCGCTTATATCCCAAATTATGCGCACATATCCACTCCACTTACGGAGTTAACCAGGAAAAATAAGCCCAACGAAGTTTCATGGGGGGAGGCTGAGCAAAGCTCTTTTGATAAACTGAAAGAATTGCTTTGTGAGGTAAACCTGTCTTGCTACCCCTGATGCCAATTTACCTTTCCAAGTGCATTGCGATGCATCGGACTATGGTGTTGGATGCTGTCTGACACAGCAGGATACGGATGGAGTTTATAGGCCAATAGCTTTTGCTACCCAAAAATTTACTGCAACGTAAAAGAACTGGGCAAGTATCGAGAAAGAGGCCTGGGCAGTTCTATATGGGTTGAATAAATTCGACAAATGGATTTATGGTGCCAAGGTGGAGATAATTTCTGATCATAATCCCCTTAAGTACCTAAATCAGACGACTCCAAAAAGTCCCAAGCTAACCCGTTGGGCACTTGCGTTACAGAGATGGAATCACTCCATCACTCACAGGCCTGGTATACAGCATAGGAGTGCAGACGCACTGTCTATATTGAGATAACTGCATTGTATATATTTAGTATTGTTATTTTATTTATTTATTTGTATAATGTAATTTTTTCAATAACTGATTGCAATCCCATTACAGTTTAGATCTTTCTGGGAACATAGTCACTTATTTCAATTAGGTGAACTATTTATAGTATTAAAAGTTTTTCTTTTAAGGAACTTTGACCGTATCCATCCTGAGGACTATTGAATGTTGTAACTATTACGTTTTTTGTTTTGTTTGTAAATCTTCTGTATCATTATTAATGATGTTCTTTTGTGCGAAATGGTAAAATCAGCCACAAGGGGCTAATTTTACTCTTAGGTGGGGCGTGTAAGGATCTGATACCCACACCTGGCAATGGATTGAGCATACATTGGAGAACCTGGCAACAGGTGAGACCATGTATGGGGGATCTGGCAGCGGGTGCAGCATATATATAGAGAGACGAGAGGACGAGAGCAGAGCAGACCAGACCGGACGGGGCAGAAAGAAGGGAGCGGAAGCGAAAACGCCGGAGACAAGAAAAACGAGGTTGAAGAAAAAAGGACTGCTGGACGATGGATTTTGCACTCTGTTAACATCTTCATAATTTATTCGTTTTTGTTATGTGTCCCGTAGAAGAGAAAAATAAATAGGTGGGGCAAAAACCGACTGTTATTATTTTTTTACCAATTCGAACACACCGATCAATAAAAGAACCCACGCAAGGTTAATATATTGCATCCTAGATCATGCAAATTTTGTAGGAGCCCGTTCACCAACTGTTGATATTTCTCATACTTTTTACTGTCTAGAAAAATCCTCATACCACCCTTATAAAGGCTTAGCAGGCTGTTTTCTCTTTCCCTTCCAGAATTTGATCCAAAGCAAGCCCCTTCAGAAGTTTGCGTATTTGTGGGCCCTCGAAGATTCTTGGGAATTTTGGTCTAAGGAATTTGAAAGCCTCTTCATCCTTGTTCATGGATTTCTCAAAGTTCTTCATGAATACCAGCTTAATGATCAAGGATGGAAGCAGAATGTCATTTGGGACATTTCTCTCACTGGATTTCAGATTTTTAGACGGTCATTTATCTTATATGTAGTACGATTTTTGAACTCTACTGTCCCACAAACACAGAAAGCAGCAGTACTTGGTATAGCATAACTGTATTCCCATGAGTAAAGCAATGACTTTCAGGTCACCGCAGATCTTCCATTTATAATCTTCGTATTTTATTAACTCCAAAAGTTTCCTTACATGAACGGAATGTCCAATGGGAATAGAAGAAAGAAGGTTGCCATTGTGTAGTAATACTGTTTTCTAGCTAAGCTTGGAAGACTCTGTAAACAACCTCCAGTTATTTGGATCATAACTGATGTTCATGAAATTCATCAAGCTTTTGACATCTACATGCAACCACGTGTTCATTCTTCTCAAAGAAATGAAGATTCTTTTCACCAGCCCTGTACCACGCCTGGTAGGAGTGGATTTCCATTGCTGCAGTCTGGGTGACAGAAGCTCTGCCTTCTGTTTTGGCTAGTCAAGTTCTCTTACGAGGTTACTCGATCCTGTTTGTTGTAGTGTGGGGGGAATCGTTACTTGAATCGTGTACTATCGTCTTCTTTATTCTATTGACCTTCGAGGTTAAACTAAAAACACACCTGCAGAGGTGGTGCTGTTACATACCTTTCGTAGAAGTTAAGAAACGATCCTGAGGGAAGTGCTTCCATCTACCTGCTTAAATGAACATCGCAAAGATTATGCACAGAAAAAAAAAGATGAGTGAGAAAATACATCTATTTATGAGTAAGGATGAGCCCTGATTCTTGAAAACAAAAGCTAATCTGAAGTTCTTATGGTGATTTTCGTGTTTAGCGGGCCAAAATACTTCACAACAAACTATTTTTGAGCCCGAAACATTTTTGGTGTTGTCTAGTGAATTAACTGAAATTTTTTGTGTATGTTCTGTACAATAGAAACGTTTTAACCTTCAGCTTTATCAATCACTGTTTTATTATAAAATTTAATGTGCGTTACGTGAATATAATCACCGTTTTTTAGACAATTTCATATAATAACTAGGATAAAGGGCTCTAGTTTTTGTAAAAATTAAAGTATCTCTTATCCTGAAGGTCATTCAAAAAAGGAATAGCAGAATAACATCAAAATTGAAAATTTGTTCATAAACTTTTTGAACAGAGTACTTTTTTGTTAATCTTTATCAATTATTTCCCATTTTAGAAAAAATTCTTTTTTTTTCTTCTTAGTTTTAGCATTTCCCCCCTAAAATTTACTCAATAAATCTTAAAACCACAAAAAAAAAAAAAATCTTTATATCTCCATTTTTTAAAAAAGAGAGTGTCGCAAGTAGTCAGATACCTCAATGTCAAACTTCGAAACAGCGCGAAAGCTATTACAGACAGACCTTGAATTGATGAGCAATACGAGAACGACACCTGAGCGTGCGGGCACATTTTTTAAACTTCTGCAGAACGCCAACGTTAGGATTTTGAGCCTCGATAGATTTAACGTACATTAGCTTCTCTATACGGTGGATATTTAGGAGACCAGAGCTCGAACAAGGACACGGCAGCAGCCACTTCTCGATCCTAACTACCACGCTACTGTAGCCTCTCTCTTTCGTGGAATTATTTTAATAGAATAAAAAATAGCAACTTTTTTGTCTTTTCTCGACATAACCGTGTGTTCAATTTTACAGCGATGCCTTTTTTGTAAAGAAAAACTATAATCGGGAGCTTACTTAAAATTGGTACATTTCCTTCTTTTTAATTTGTGAGGAATGCGATATATACGTATATGAGTTTTGAAATTCCTAGATTTACATTTTGTTAGAAAGAGCTTTTTTTCTTCCAAATATTAGAATTATTTTTTAACTCTTTTTCCCTCTTTTTTTCAAACATAACAAAAAACAAAGAGCAAGAAAAACAATACGAAAACTAACGTCTTTAAACCTTAGAAATAATGTACAAAAGAATTTCTCGAATGGTAGAGCTTTACTACTGCTGCTATTATTTTTGTCTGGAACAAGTTCTTAGATATTTTTTCATGAAGCATGTACCTCCATGCTGGGGGGGGGGGGATTCCTCCAATCAAAGTGACGCTGATCGCGTGAGCAGGCCGTTGCCACTGTTTTAGACGGGAAAAAACCTCTTCGGGATTTCCAAGAAATCCTTTCTCCATGCCCTTTCTTTTATACGAGTACTGTTTAACTATGCATCGTTATTTTAATTTACAATGAGCAGTCGATTCAATATCTGCTGCAAATTCACCCGCAAAAAAATAGCTCCGACCCTCTTTTGGTATTTATCGAAAGTCACTGGCGTACCTTGGCCTGGGTAGGCCCTGCATCTTAATTCTTTGGGTCTCCAACATTTCACGATTTTTTGTTACATTTTGGGGCCCTTAAGCTTGGGAGCCCCTTATCATTGATTAGGCTGATACGTCGGTAGCTACGCCCTTGTCGAAAGTATTGTAGTTCTGCGGCTGCACACACAATGTTTTTTTTCTCAGAGAATAGTACAATTTTTATTTAGAATTGATAGAATACTTTGAAATCGATATTTCTTCCTTGACGTCACTAAGCTCTTTTGTGTTTCTGCGTTTAACACATTCATTTTTTTCTGGAGAAAAAATATTTTTTATTTTACTTTATTCAATTTAGATGGAAATAGAATCCTTTATTTCCTAAAAAAATTAGAATGAAATTAAGCTGTATTTTTGAAAGTGTTTGTTAATTGATGGTGCTATTTCTTTCATTATTTTTTGGTTTTATGTCCAGCCTTTCCGTTAAGAATTTTCTTCAATAGAAATATTTATCTGTTTTTTTTCTGCAAAAACCAAAATTCATGCACCGATTGTAAAAAATCATTACAAAATAACCGTTTAATTTAACAATGTAATTTTGTATTACTCGATATATAGGTCAGTTTTAGTTTTTTTCCCTTCAATACATGACGGAGTCCTTCTTCAAGAGTTACTTGGGGAACATTAATAAGGAAAACATTTTCGGCCAGAATGACGGCGATTCAAGACAATGCGCTTTGGTTTCACGAAACGAATTCGCTCATTATTGTTCAGCGTTAATTTCAGCATTAAGGATGCAACCTTCCTGACACAAAATCAATAAAGAAATGGTATGATATGTTTAAAGAAACAGTAACAAAAACCCATTAAAAACCACTTGGCGGGAACTGGAATACCGCTTAGACATTCTCCGAGCTATCGAGGAAGCACACGTTGCAATTTACTCTGGTAAATAATTTTATATAAAAATTCAAAAAAGTACTTTGAAATATACAAACAAACCTCTGTCTAATTATAAAAATTTGAGTACAATAAATAATCAGGGCAAGTCTACCCTCCATGTTTGTACAGGGAGAGCACCCTAAATCTATTTTTATAGAAAATGATTAGTTGTGTGTGTGTGTGTGTGTGAGGACAGAAATGCATTATAATAAATGAAATCGCGCATTTGTTGTCCCTCAAACGGGATCGATTTCGAAGCAAGACGAGCTGCCATTAGAAATCCGCAGCGGGGATGCTATTACTTACCCTGGTGCCTCGAAAGGTGTTTCACCTTCGCCATTTCGTTTTTTTCCTGTCGTCTGCGAATGGCTTCTGTGATGGCGGGGGAGAAGTTAATTTTCGAATGCAACGGAGCGTGAGAGAGAGTTGGCGGCCGAATAACAACTCTTCCAAATTAGAAATGCGAGATGTCACTCGTGACAGAGATGGAGGATTGTTTGCAGTAGGGCTCTTTCTAAACTTCTACCTAATCGACTGAAATGACTAGAACTTCTCAACACTCTTATGTTATTTTTTCAAAAATTTACACTCCACTAATTAGGTTAGAATTGCTTCATCCAACTGGATCCTGTTTTCGAATATTTCTTTTGAACATTATATATTAAACCTTGCATTCATTCAACGACATGTGAGGTAAAGACTCAATTTTTTCCAGAAAATAACCTTTATTGTACCATTGCTCGAAGCTTTTGAAATAAATGTAAAAACACGCAGTATTTTCAAAATCCATCGAATGAAGAACCCTTGATGAGTATTAATAACAATCGAAGTTACCGTACGCATACCACCTGTTTTTAAATATTTAGACAGTCTACGTTTCCCCTCCATTCACCCTCTTGTTGCATTCCAAATATCTTCCAGCAGGTTCTTCTTTCCAAGACATCCCGCACATACATATCAAAAATTGATAATTTTTACACTATTTAGAAAATTATTCAGGAATATATTTTGTCAAGAATTTATTTTAGAAATTTTTTGATTCATTAATTAACGTCAAACTATGGAGCTTCACTAGACCTCAAATTTCAGTCAGGGTGAATCCAGTGCCAAAGACGATTCCTGAATTGACACCTCGTTCTCCAAACTTTCACGTCACACCGAGTGAGTGAGTGATTTTGGGGTTTATTGGCGCAAGAGCCGATTTCGGCTATACTGCGCCAAACATTTGTTTTAATATCTGTGGTCTAGACGGGAAGAGAAAGAAAGAATGAATTGAATGACAAGAAAGAGGGTCGAAAATAGAGAAGGATCACTAGGGTACCCCGGGTTCGTGAAGCCCGTGTTTACCAAAGACAGTAAGCCCCGTGGGAAAAGGAAAAGATCACTAGGGCACCTCGGGATTGTGACACCCGTACGCACCTAAAGAAGGTGAGCCCCTTGAGGGGCACATCACGCCGAGCCTTGGTAGATTTTATGCGCAACAACTGCTCCACACAGCATGTCTTTTGTGGTACTATGGCTCGACAAAAGCGCTTCCAAGATTGCCACTCGGTGGCCACATTCAAACAGTGCTCTTGTTGTAACTTTTAAGACGTTACCTCAAAGGCTGTTCCAAATATCTCTTGATTGTAACATAATCCCAAGGAAGAAACCAACACACAGAACACGAATTACAACAAGGTTCCAACTAGTGGCGTACTCTTATGGGAAGGGTTGTATAAAAAAACAACCCAAGACGAAGCACCGAGTTGTAATCTTTATGCTAAAATGTTGTTGGTCTATAGCTGGGGTCCCCAACCCCCGGGCCTTTACCGGTTTTTAGATTTCTCAAAAACATTTTGCTTCAAAATATACTCTATACTCGTATGTATAAGATAATATATTTGTACATTTCCTCACGCTTAAAAACGAGAGTCATTTTTTCAGAGAAAAGCGCATTTAATTTGTTTCTATAAATTTCCCAATGGTTCCGCGTCTACTGTGAGTTAGAGAAATGAATGAGATAATTTTATTTAATTATTGGCTGAAAAAGGATGTTTGCAGGTGCAGACCTTGGCGAGCGCCTGTTGGCGACCTTGACGCTTGCGAGCAGTGAAAGTGGTTATCACTGATTGCGTCAAAGGTCACGCGCCTCAATGGTCATTGAATCACCGACGCAAACGCTTGCCCAAGGGTTTTCTGAGTAGCCATTTCGATTCTTAAGCGAAAACTGTTCAGCAAATCGAACAGAATGGCCTTTCCAAAAACTGATTGTTTGGACTCGAATTTCAAGAATATCAAAATGAATAGGAACGTCGTTGAATGTCTAAAGATAGTTCGGAGACCTAACCGATATTTATTATTGCCTCTCCAGTTTATAATTAATAAATTTATTCAATTTGATCGTTGTCAAGTGAAGAACGTTTTATCTGTGAGTTGGGAGTTTACTTCCGCGCCTTCCGAAATGGTTTTTTGTCCAATTTACATTGTAGCAAATTTATATTGTAAAGATCGGGACAGGTGACATGTCTTGTAATTCACGTCAGTTGGGATATAAACTTCTCAAAACCGCTGCAAAATGCCATTTGAGAAATTTGATTCGATTCAACTCCAAAGCACAATCCAGCAACTTTGCTGTTCAAAACAGGTCGACATGCGATTCATTTAGAAAAAGGAACCTTTGCATCCAAACTTTTTGAGCACGGGTGTCAAACGCGTGACCCGCGGGCCGCATGCGGCCCAGCCAATGTATCGGCACACAATAATATACAATAAAATAACAAACCAATGCCGAGTAAAAATAAGGCAAGTAGAATTCGCGTTAAACGTTTTTTTAAATATACTCTTTTTTTTTGTTGCTATTATTAAACAAAATGTGCATATTTTGAATATACTTATTAACTTTTTTAGCATTAAAAACAGGTGGTTCTCAACTTAATATAAAATAAAATCTGCGGCCCGTAATATCACACGAGTTTGACACACCTGATTTAGAGAATGCAAACCAAAATCATTTAATTGCAAGTAAAATTCAGTTTCTCTGGTCACGCTTAAAAATTTCAAATACCGGATATCGCTTTTGAGAGATATTTCATTTTTTAAGAGAAAAAAAATCCTAACATATTCTGGGATTTTTTATATGGAAGACAAATGTAAAATTATTTTTAAAAGTGCAAGAACAATACGTTTCAATTATCATTGACCTTAGCTATTTTAAGAAATCAATGTTAAAATGGAAAACTGAGTTTGATTTAGAACTAAATTATATTTCTTTTCACAAATTGCTCACGACTTTTCTCTCGGAACACGACACTCTTGTTCAGATCTTGGAAGGGAGAGATTTATTAACACACTATAAAGTAACATGAGGGCTATTGGAGAAGGACCCCGTCATTTTGAGCCTCGGTCAAGTGACGAGAAGGACATCTGAGCTGGCCCATCCCTCTCCTAACTGCCGCACCACGCTAACGGGAGGACAGATTTAACGTGCACAGGCCCCGCTACACGGAGAGTCTTCAGTGGACTCGAATTGCGACAAAGGCTTCAGTGAGATTTTGGATTTAGGAGCTCCATTTGTGTGATTCTTACGCACACACCATTTTGAAGTCGACGATCTTTCTTTTCAACAGGCTCGAAATTAAATCTCCAGATACTTAAAGAGCAGTCAAAATACACTTCTGATAGATTAAACCAGTCGTTCCGTTCAATCGTGATTTCTAAGCTTCATTCGCACCCCGAAAGAACAATACCACAAACGAGAAAGATAATTTTATAAAATAAAAAAAAACTTCGAATAACAAGTTTAAAATGGAGCATTTAAAGAAACTGCGTTTGGGATGCCACTCAGAACAATCTTTTCTTACAACCTCCATGGGAAAGAATACTAATGCTCTTTTCTTAAAAAAAACTTCCCACAAGAACTCTCACGCGATTATCTTTGAAGCAACTGAAAAATGACTATTAGTAGAAATGAGGATTGTGTGTGAGAGATTCTTCCCCCTGAAGAGAACAATCCCATCACACCTCTTTTAATTTAAAATTTCGTAATCTACAGATGGAATTTGTTTCTGGTCAGATGTGGCTTGTATATGCTTACTGGATATTAATTATAATAAATAAACCTACTACTCCAATTTTCATTTTTTTTTTAAATTGACTTTCACCAGAGGACAGAATATTGGTTTCTCACAAGACCCACTAATATTTCAATGTAATTTTTTAGAAAGATAATGACCGCACAAATACATATATTCTTAAAAAACAAAATTATATAAGGGGAAAACATTTTTCCACGGTTAAAAAACCGCACAAATGTTTCAAACGAACTGGAAATTAGTCGATGACCTGTGGAAAAACCAGTGATCACTTTCCATTTTAAACAGTTCTTAAATTGTTTCGTTTGAAAATTTTGGTTGCACGATTTAAATTCCATTCCTCATCAGCCTTTGTCATTCATTCAACCACGTCCGCGACGGATATCTCAAAGATGGCGGCAGAGATTTCTCAACAATCAACGTTGGGTATTCGAATTCACTCACTCTATCGAATATCAAAACCGTAGCTCTGAAATGGGAAGAAAAAATTAACGTTATAATCATCAATTAAATAAAAAATAATCCCTTTCTAACGAAGCCAATGTTCGGCGCAATCCATTTTGTTGATGGAAAGAAGAGTAACCGAAAACGACTCTTCAGAATGGCTTCGGGCATTTTTCTTAAAACAGGTCTTTTTTTTTTTGCTTTTTCGATACTCGTATCCAGATTGTTTATTTTCATTCGGAGGATGTTTCGAAAAACTCGAAATGTTTTCGAAAGCATTTCGGGTGAAGTGAAAGGTGGTTGATCCCGAAGAACCGACATTTAAAACAATCATCCGACATTTTGTGCTAGAAAAATAAAAAAATCATTTGAGATGTCATTGAAGTGCAGTTCGTGGAGCGTATGTCTGAAGAAAGTTGAAGTGATTTGTTGTAATAGCAAAGGGATAGGATGTTAATAAGGATATGATATTTTTAAAAAAACTTCTCTAATAATGAAGGAGAAGATTTTAAAAAAAATCAAAGCCATCATTGTCTTTTAACAGGAATGGGCTTGTTGAGGGTCGCATCTTTTTAAAATGATTCCATTTTTTGGTTAACTTTCCATCTCAGAAAAGGTATACATTGTGGCATAAAAATCAATAAGCGTAAGGAAGATAAAATATTGGCTGCTTATTCAAATTATTTATTGTACTAATTTCATATCTGTAAATACAAACATGTTTATTTCTAGAATCAGTTTAATGTGAAATAAATATACCCTATAACACTTTTCTACATTTTTTTCTTTGAAATCAAGAGTGAGATGGCTCGTTGAAATTCTCATTACAGCCTGTAAGCGAATGTCAGTCAACTTGAATTTGAATTTACTCTCGTTTCTATGCAAGAAAAACTTTGCTGAAAAAAATATGTCGACTCGAATATGAAAAACCTTTTCTGTGAATTTCATTATCTGATTTTTGTGGAGGGCCACTACTTGCCCCCCCCCTCCCCTGCCTTATAAGAAATGCAACTCGAATGAAATAAACGGGAAAAAGTATAACAATTATATTTATAGTCTCCCCCCCCCCTCCACTTTCAAGATTCAATAAAGTAGAAGCAAGTACCTAAATTTATTATGGAGGATTTGTTTTGGTTGGCAATGCAAACTTTCGGGAGATATGAAAAATTCTCAGGAGTAGCCCCTTCCTCCCTTAAAAAAAAGGAGTAAAATTTTTTCGATATATCCCGCATTTATGGCATTTGAGATCTTAAAATCCTTCAATTCTAAAGCAAGTTTTCCCCTGAAACGATAGTTATACTATGACTCAAGGTTTATTGAAGTGGACATTTTCCACGGAAAAAGAAAAGAAATTTTTAACTCCAAGGAAATCTTTGATACACAGACACACTTATTTCTGTCTCTGGTTTAATTGAGGCCGCTTTAGATACAGGATTTTGCGGACAATTTAAATCCGCATGAAAAGCATCCAATTCACAAACTAATTACAATAACAGGTGTGGCAGCGGATGTATGATATTGTATGTGTCACAGCTAAAAAGTACAGAAATTAGTTAATCTTCAGATCAGCTAGGTGATCTGCACTTTAACTAGGGTGATCCTTTAAAGGATGGAATTGTTCGATATCAAAAGAATCCCTTTAATACAATCAAGCAAACAATAAACTTGACGTATCAAAATATTGAAGGGCTACAATAAAAAATAAAAAAAAACGGTTTAAAATATTGTAATTAAGAAAATTGACCAAATATTTATTTAATTTTTGTTATCTAAAGAATCCCGTTAATGCAATCAGACAAACAACAAATTAATTGATAGAATCAATCATCAATCAATTGAAAAAACTATATTATAAAGAGAGAATCATACGGTTTAATTTATTATGGCGAAGGGTCTTAGTCGACCATGTAATTTAGTGAACCATTATTTCTTTTATTATGGTTTCGATTGCTATATTGGTATGTGCAGACTATACCTTGTAATATATATATTGGAACTTTTTACATTTAATATGTTTGTTTCCTGAAGATACTGGTCGTCGTAAATAAATTTATTATGATTCAATTCACGGAATTTTTTTATCGTATACGTTTAGTGACTCTGCCATTGGGTTTCTAAATGCTCAGGGTAAAGTATTCTGGGATTTAATCAGAATTCTAACAGAAAGGAAGCGAGGAAAAAACAATCTTGAGTTTTAATGATACGGAAACTGTTTATGTGGAGATTACATCGTTAAAAAGCGAAAAACTTTTGATTCCGCACTTTAACGGAGAAAACCATTTAATCTGCACATTATCGAGCTTTGACGGTCACACATATATATATATGCAGCATATATAGATAAAAATACTAATAAAATTTTAAAAAAACATTTGCTCCGGTAAATTTTTTAAAAAATAATTGGATACCCTAAAAACAATGATAGCAAGCAGATTTGAATTTCAAAACCTGATTAAAGTTGTAGATTGCGCTATTTTTAATCCATGAAATCCCATAAGTGTGGGGCTACAGAAAAAAAAATTACTAATACTTCGGAAAGGGAAGAAAATAAAACATAATATAATGAGTAAATAAAAGCTCGATTCAAAAGTCAGCAATTTTTTTAAAATCATTTTGAATTTCAAAACCTAGAACGGAACGAGACTTCGAATATTAAAGTTTTATTTTCGCTTTAATATTATCTTACTGTGATCACTTTTCTTAGGCACTGCACAGCAATAGGAAAGGAATTTGAGAGTAGAATCTCGAAATGATCCCAAACAGGAAAACAAATATTTTTACAAATCATCCGTTCGAAAAGTGTGTACTTTTTTTTTTTAACTCTTTCATATACTCGGTGATTATTGCAAAATGCACTAATTTTTTGAATAAAGTATTCGGTAGAGAACAAAATCAGAGCAGAGTGAACCCCAAAGAGTAGTGGAGAGCTTACCTTTTCTGTGGGGTGCTTGATATAAGATGATCCGTCATGACTCATGGTGGCTCCTTCAGCGCAGCAAAAGCCGCGGCATGCTCTCGTCCGAGGGGGACTCACAACAAACGCGTCGTCTTCTTCACCTGAGAGAGTGCTCCTGACCTTCACGCGAGCAGTGAAAGTGGTGGCAATGAAGTAGAAATTCCTCCTCTCTCTAGCTGACCGGTTCGGGTTTTTTCTTTTCTCTCTCGTCAAGAAGCGCACCGAGTTGCAACCCTTTGGTCTCAAGTGAGGTTCTTTTCCTCAAAACAGGAAGCGTCGCACTGTAAAACAACACGAGGGCTTTTGGCGACGGACCTAATCCTTTTGTACCTTGGCCAAGTTTGCGAGGACGTCAACTGACCCTCTCCAAACTTCCAAACCACAGCAATGGGCTTCGACAAATTTAACGAGCATCGCCCCCTCTGCACGGCGGGTCTCTAGTGACACCGGGACTCGAACCTGCGACACTCCGGTCACGAGTTTGTGATCACAACCACTAGCTTACCTCGGCCTTTCTTTTCCTCTCAAAGGACCCAAGAATTGTTCCCTCATGTTACTCAACTATCGACAGCTGAATAGTGAGTCAGAGAACATTAACGCCGCACTGTTCAACTACAGGAGGGTTTTGGCGACGGACCTCGTAATTTTGAACCATGGTCAAGGGACGAGGATGACACCTGAGCTGCCACCCCACATCAACGGGAGGACGTTTGAGCTCTCGACAGATAAAATATACATACCTCCCCTACACAGCGGGTCCTTAGCGGTACTGGGCTCGAACTCGTGACATGGCAGCCACGATCCGATATCTTGACTACTCTGCTACCGCTGCCACTATCGACATCTGAAAAAAAAGAGACTAGCTTTTCACTAATAAAAAATGTGTTACTGTCCAAGAAAAAAATTAATTGATTTGTAATAATACTTCTAGTGAGCCCCTACGAGTAAAGTCAGAAATTTTCGAAGTGGAAGTATGTTATGTTCCTTATCGCATGTTTTGATGGCAAGTGAGTCACGTGATTCAAAGTAAAACTGCCAGAAGACGAAGATCCTACATTATTTCACTTTTCTCGAGAAAGAGCCTTCTTTTTACTTTTCTATTCTTTCCTGTGGACGCGGTAGCCCAGTGGTAATGATCACAAATACGAGGCCGGAGTGTCGCGGGTTCGAGTTTTGGTGCTACTGAAGACCCACCGTGTAGAGGACACCCATGCACTGAAAGTTTTTCGAGGCTCAATATTCTCCTGTTGTTGCTGTGGAACAGTTTGGAGAGGGGTGCCAGCTCAGGTGCCATCCTCGTCACTTGATGGAGATCTAAAATTACGAGGTCCGTCGCCCAGTTGCTTCACAGTGCGACCTTGATTTTTCCCTTCATTCTCTTCCATTTAAATTTATATCATATAATTTATCATTATTTTTAGCACAGTTTGAATCTTTGAAATGACTTTCCTTCAGAGAATTTTCCTTCTGGTGGCCAGGGACTTGTCGCAAAGAGTTCTGTTCTAAATTTTCTTGTGTTTTATCATTTGGTTGGAAGCCCATGGCCATTATTGCATTTGTAAAATCCAACAAATTCATTTGGAAAAACTGTAACTGAATCCTGTAAACATCGCTAATATTTTATCTTATAATCTGTCTTGAATATTCATTTTTTCATTGGAAGAGGGGATATATCAAACAATCTGAGCTTTTGTTTCTGATATCTAAACATTTCTATTGCATTTTATATTTTTGTATGAGAAATAGCGCATGATTATTGTGCCGGTTTCAAATTCTAAAGGTTGTGCAAAGCTTTATTTTAAGTTTTTCTATTTAAGAAAAATACTAAATTCTTGCTTGAAAAATTTAAAAACATTTTCTGTGCACTTTTTCCTGCATATGCATTATTTTATCGCTTTGTCACTTTTAAAAGGCTATTTCTCACTCATACAACCATTCTGCCTCATCCGCTTGTGTGCATGCTGAAAAAAAGCACCGGTTCTCATCTGGTCACAGAAATTATGCACCCTCGAGCGCGGTCAATACTTCGGAGGGTGACCGTGAATCGATTGTATGGAAATTATCGCCCACACGACGCACTATTGTGAGGTCCCTAGTCAACAAATTACTTAACACTCGCATCATTATACGATGTAGGAAAATAAAAAAGAATAATTATTGTTCAGTAAAATTTAAGTTGCATTTAATGATAACAAAAACGCCATAAGGTTTCCTTTTCTTTAAAAGAGGGTGTAAGCGAAAAGTTTTCCCTACCACTGATTGGTTTCCGATGATACTCCTTTTCCTCTCTGTCTGGGGGATGTTAATACGGATCACGTGATATGCTCACGTCACCTCTCTGGTCAAGGAAATATAATTTCAAGATGAAGGAAAAACTTTTTCTTAAGACATCATTGCGAAAATGAGAAATAACCTTTGTAACTGCCGCTTACGTCATTACTTGGGGTATATTTAATGACATAAGATAGCACAGTTACAAAGAACAGACACTTAGACAATTACAAGACAAACATTTAGAGAAAATAAGTGAAAATAAGTAAAGTTTACATAGTCCAGAATTGGACATCGAAATGGGGAACGCACGCTTGTCCAGATCCAAACTCTCTCTGACGGTACTACAGTGTTTCGTACAGTCACACTTCCGGTCCAAGCCCATATTGTAATGGCGGCACCTACATTTCGGTCTTGGAACTATACCGTGTGTTATTACTCTGGTTCCGTTGACGTCTCAGCTCGGAAACAGGAGGTACTCTTTTTTTTTGGGGGGGGGGCATCCTCTTTTCCTTAGAAGAGCTTCTTCTAAGACCAGGGTGGACCATACACTTTTCCTATGACAGGAATCTTTGATTGCCAGGGTGGCACTTCTTCAGAGACCAGGGTGGTCTATAAACTTTTCCTATAACAGGGATTTTTTTATTGCCGGGTGGCACTTCATACGAGACCAGGTTGGTCTATATACTTTTCCTATATATGATAGGGGAAATTTTTGTTCGCCAGGGCGGCACTTCTTCTGAGACCAGGGTGGTCTATACACTTTTCTATAACAGGAGTCTTTGGTTGCCGGGGCGGCACTTCTTTCATGACCAGGGTGGTCTATACTTTTTCTATGGGAGTCGTTGTTATTGGATGGGGGCCCTCCCCAGGTTGGAAACATGATTCAAATTTTTCTGCATTGAATTAATTACAAATTTAAATTTTGATTTTTAAATTTTATATATAAACAGACCAAAATTAAATTTGACAAAATATTACTAACAGAATAATAGTACAGTATTATGCCACAAAAAAATAATATCTTACTTTCTTACAATATACAATTCAAAAAAATTTCATGAATCACAAAAAGGAAAAATAAAAATATTTTCGTTTTTATCATTTTTAATACATAATCAAAGTAAAAAACTTTTTCAAAGTTTTAGCCAAAAAAATACATATATCATAAAAATGATCAGAAAACACTTTGGAAATAACAAAAACCTCAAGTAAAAAAAAAAAAAAGAATCATATACTCATAAATAAAAAATTCCTACTTAACAAAACAATATTCTGTTTTAAAGAAGAGAAAAAAATTACAAGATATTACTTTACACCAAAAATACAGTCTCATAAACTACAGGTTATAAGGATCCAGGAAGTATCATCACATTTTTATAAGTAAGTCATAGTTCACAGAAGAAGAAAAAAAATGGATATATATATTTTTTCTTTTTTACTAAATAGTATGTAACTGTCCAAGAGAAAAATAAAGACATCGTTTTGCAAGTAACGTACAATTTATGTCAAAATTTATAATATTTTATTGAAAATAACAAAGAACAAAACAAAAAGAAGTTTTATTCCATAAATGATTTCAAACAAAATTGTAATAATTTTTTAGTCTATTTAAAGTTAGTTAATTAATGTTCAATTAAAGTTAATGAATTAAAGTCCATTCAAAACTATTAATTCTGAGATCTGGAAATATTATAGTTAAACAATACTGATGTATCTGAAAATTTCTTTACATATAAAAAATACTCTATACTATGCACACTTGATGAATGACAATAAAATTCTCTAATTTCAAATGTGATAATTAATTTACAAATCAATATTAATGAGATTAAAATAAAACAAATTCTTCAATATTAACTATCTTCTACTTTAGTACATCAAAACCAAAATAATAATATTTATTAATAATATTCATTATTAATCAAAGAAGTATCAGCAGTTAACATGAAATGGATTAATAAAAAACAATTCAAATACGTTTAAATAGAAATACCATTCATAATTTAATTCATTCACTCTGAAGTTATCAATAGTACAAACTTGCTTACACTTAGTAGAAGTACTTGAAAATATTTTCCAAAAATTTTAAATAAAAACAGAAATGTAAATACTTTATCAATAACATACAAGGTTTCAAATGTTATATAGTAATACTTCGTAATCAATCATATACTTTCAAAAGAATTATTTTTATGTTAGGCATAAAAAGAACAGAAAAAAAAATTATTATAAGAATTGCAATAATTTCTTGATAACACAAAAACCATATACGTGTTATTAGCATAAATTCTTAATTAGGAAGAAAATATGCACTCATAAATAATTAACCTTCAATTAGCTTTAATCAGATCAACCGATAGAATGAAAATTTCGTTTTCAAAAGATTAGGAAAACTGACAAATGAATATCAACTTTAAATTCAATTATGTTGTTTTCCTGTAACACACAATATATACTACGAATAATAATAATAATCTTATACACACACACAATAAACGAGAATGATTATTTAGAATAAACAACACTTATCTGTTAACAGGTTTTCTGGATGAAAATATTCATTCGCAGGGTGCGAATCCTCTTATTGTCGGGATGACAAACACTTCCACCCTAAGGCTGTGGGGGGGGGGAAGCGAGAGAGAGCTGGGGTCGGGCCGACGTTTGGGCGCCAATTGTAACTGCCGCTTACGTCATTACTTGGGGTAACCAAAAGTAATTAATAGAATCTCGGGGTAAATTGATATATTTAATGACATAAGATAGCACAGTTAAAAAGAACAGACACTTAGACAATTACAAGACAAACATTTAGAGAAAATAAGTTAAATTAAGTAATGTTTACATAGTCCAGGATTGGACATCGAAATGGGGAACGCACGCTTGTCCAGATCCAAACTCTCTCTGACGGTACTACAGTGTTTCGTACAGTCACACTTCCGGTCCAAGCCCATATTGTAATGGCGGCACCTACATTTCGGTCTTGGAACTATACCGTGTGTTACACCTTTCTATTTCATGGGGCAAGAAAACTCTCCAGAGATGACACTTCTATACATTTGCTTAGTGTTGCCATCGAAAAGAAGCTGCTCCGAGAGCACATTTTTTAAGAAAGTGACTATTGAATTAATTATATATTCATGCCAG
>BMAO01007729.1:0-26708 GCA_019973975.1 Trichonephila clavata | reverse complement strand
TTAACATGGTTCCCATATATGAGTACAAATTAATCTGATTTGCACAAAATTTGATATTCTTATAGAAAAGTTAAAATAATGCAGTACAAATTAATCTTTATCTCCACTAATTTTGAGTTTCTCATACCAGGTTTCCATATAACATGGTATAAATTAAATACACTACATAAAAGTGTTGACGGTGCTTAGAGTTAAAGAGATTATGAAGCCAAATATACATTAACATGTAGAAAACATGCCAAATTCTGTTTTGTTGTTGTAAATTTAGTGTACACAATTTAGAGTTTATGGCCAATGTTGTTGAAGAGCCTCAAAAAAAGCAATCACCAACCTATGGTTTCTATAACCAATGTTACTGTATTACCACAAGATTTACTGCATCACAATATCATTGTAATCCATACATTCATTTTCTGTTTTTTCTCTTCCCTCATCAACACAATTAAATAAATTATTTCTTATGGATATTAACTTTATTAGTTAGTCTCTGTGTTTTTGAAAATATTTCCAAAGTAACATAGTTAAAAAAACACATTCAAATCTAAAATTTTAAAACTTTCACCTTTGATAGAAAATTGCAATCAAAAATAGCATTAATAAAATTTTAAAAAATAATAAGTGATTATAATATAAATGTATGAAGTGGCGTGCATCTGGCAGGACAGAACCCGGTACCTTTGGTACCCCTAGACCAAATGATCACTTCAGTCTAGAAGCTATTTACTGGCATATATAGATGATACCACTACACACTCCCCCATCACCTCAGAAGAGAAGCAAACAAACGATATACTTGTTACATGGCGAGTGTGTGAGCTGCCACTGTTAATTGGAGGAATTGCGTCAAGTGAGTCTGACAAGTTCGTTTGGCTGCGTCAAGTGAGTCTGAATAGTTTTTGGTTGCTCTTTTTTGTGGGTAGATGGCACCATGACAGTTCAAAAGGTTACATTTTTTCTAAGTTCAGCCAGGGTCACCAATGAAGTGGCGCGCATACAGCAGGACAGAACCAGAGACGTTCAGTTCCGTAAGCATGAAACTTATCTCTAGACCAAAATGATCACTTCAGTCTGGAGGCTGTTACTGGTGAATATAGATGATACCACTACATGTATGTATTAAAACAATAACTACTACATTTATGTTGAAAAATAAAAATATTTTATTTAAAAATATACATATTCATTGGTGAAGCTTTGAGACAATAACAATTTTGTTGCAAATACAACTTACTTCAATATGCTAAAATAATATGAAACACAATTTACTACTCACTGTTTCTTCTGGGTTTACATTTAATACTTGCAAATATAAAACTCCTTCAAGTGAAAGTGTGTTTAGCTACAAAGTTCTTCGGTTGGAAATTGAAAAGAACACTTCCTCGTTATAGTTTTATTATTTCTAATTAAACATAATCTACTAAAATTATATGAACTTAAGTTAGTATTTTAAAAAATTAAAAATTAACAGTAATGTGTAAAGATTAAGGGGTAAAAATTTACTGTACGGTCACCCTTGGTGACTTTTTCAAAATCTCACCAAAAGACGCCAAAATGGCGACTTCTTGTACGAACGAGATTTAAAAGAAAAACAGCGTAGTGAAAATGTTGCCTGCACAAAAAAATGGCGGCAGCAATCGCTGAAAACGATAATCACACAGTCTTAGAAAGAACATTTACTCTCTTTCATATTAAAATCAACCTTACTCTGACTCACCCACAAATAAACCTGAACTAAAATCTCTTTCGACTCAAAAAAAAACCCTTTCTTGCACTTCTTTTGACGTCATGCATTTGTCCTTTCACCTTAGATTTACACCTGCACTCAAAACCATCACTTATATCATGCCTTTCAACCAATTTCATATGCATACCACACTTACAACACTCATATCTATCGCAATCAAACCCGCTTCCATACAAAATTCAAACACATTTCCTTCCCTTTTCTAATCCATACAATACCTTAAGTTAACATTCTCATCATACCACATAACATTCTCGCACTTACCTCAGACATTCCCCATCCAACAGCCATCACAAAAATTTCACGAAAGAACGCGGTAGCTGAAGACTAAAAAAGCACACATGCAACATGGTCGAACGAAAATTTAAATAAAGGCGGCTACATTCTGTTGTCCAATAGGGTTACTGTAATTACTTGTCGGGTCGGATGGGGTTGCCATATAAAAAGATTTATCGCCAATGTAAAAAAGTCGCACCAAGGGTGACCGTACAGTAAATCTGTTCCAATCAAGGATCACAGCAGAAGTTGTATTGCTCCCAGGGATGAAAATGATTTTCTTCTATACAGGCTAAATTGAATTTTAACTCACTCTCTGATTATATTAGTGGTCCACAAGAAACAAGACGAGGGAAATTTTACATTTACAACTTCCAGTCAAATTATTTCTCAATATGTTTTGGATAAAATTTAGAGTTTTCAAAAATTTGATAACAATTTTTTATAGATCAGATGTTATACTCTAATTTAGAAGTTTCCGTAAGTAGATAAAAACTGCAAAATGTAATTTATATTAAGGAAATTAGAGAGTTAATTTAAAGATTCATAACAATTTCCTCAGGGTAAATTCCTTTTATAGCCCACCCCTTGGTGAAAATTATTTTTCAAGTGGCGCCAAAGCACATTTTTCAAAGTCAAAACCAGGCAAACTGGGGAAAAAATGGTGTTTTGTCTGAAGGAGCAAAAATGGAAAACATTAGAACTTTAAAAAAGAATTTGTGTAAAATTAAGCTTCTAAAAATAGTAGGTACTTTTAAAAAATTATGGAACAATTCCATAAAAAATTTAACTTTTCAAAAATAGGAAATGAAGAACATTCCGAAAAAAGGAATCAAAGTTCAAAAGAGAAATTTTACAGACCTTAAGAGCAAATTTAGTAAAATCTCAGTTTCTAAAAATACAAAATTAAGGGCATTCTGATAAGTACAAATTGATATCTGAAGGTCAAAAGTAAAAAAAATGGACCTTTTTGATTGAATCCTAGCACGAACCATTTATGTCACCAAAATTTTTGGTGATAAAGTTTTACAATACAGCAATCATGCAAAATTTAGGGAAATAGTTACCCTACTCTGACCGGATCCTTTTTAGTTTTTCAGGATTAAGACAATGGTCATTTTTTTTTTCCAACAGTTATCTTGGACGGTTTGTGTAAGAGATTTTTCTAGAAAGTTAAAAGTGAAGGAATGAGTGAATATTTTTATTGAATGAAACAACTGCAGAAAGAATTTTAGAGAGAAAGGGAGATGTGTTGATAAATTCAATTTGTATGATGTTTTTTCTCACTATTGCATCTTAGAAGCAACAGTTCTCGAAGCCATTTTTGAAACCACGTTTTTTCTTTTTAAAAGCTCAACAAATGGATATTTTTTTTTTTTTAAATAAAAGAGGTAAGAAAGAAATTATTGCTTTGTGAATGAGTGAACTATTAAAAATATTTCAAAATGGATGTCCAAAATATGAAAATTTGTGTTTGAGAGAAATGGAGATCGTTATTTCATCAGCCTAAAGCATTTATATCGGAATTTTTCTCCCATTGTTGCATTTAAAAGTGAAGATTTTTCAGTTTTTCTTAGTAGAAGTCATTTTAGAAACCATGTTTTCTTCATAAAAACACAATGAATGGATTTTCATCTAAATAAAAGGTAAGAAAGTAATGATTGTTTTTTGAATGAATGAAGGATTGATAGAATCTTGGTATGGATGTCCAAAATTTGTGGAAAGAATTTGCATTTAATTTCTTGTTTTTGATTTGATGTTTCCTAAATAGTCCATTTTAGAAACACCGTTTTTTCGATGTTTTTTGTCTCTGATGCTATTTTGAAAAAATGTGCGTTTTTTCCTTGGCCCCATTTGGCAAAAATACTTTTGTCGCCATATACAGCAGTAGGCTGTGCTAAGATTTTACCTTCTTTTTTAACTAAGAACGTTCCAAAAAAAAGAAATTGAAGTTTGATCGGAAAAAAATGAAAATTTTAAAAACATTATGAACAAATGAATGAAAAGTTCAGCTTCTAAAAGTAGGAAATTAAGGACATTTTAATAAGAAAAAAATTCATATCTAAATGACAAAAATGGAAATTTCTTTTTAACTATTGAAAAATAGAAAATTAAGAACATTCTGAAAAGAAGGAATTGATGTTCGAAGGAGAAAAATTGAAACTTTTAAAACCTAATAAAAAATTCCTGTATGATTTAGTTTCTCAAAAAGATATTCAACAGATTCTAAAATTACTCAAATGACTTTTGCTAAACCACATACCCTTCCTTATATTAGGTAGATTCTTCCCTCTTTTTGAACAGCATGTCCATCATTTTAACTTTTTTTATGTAAGCACCATCTAATAATTACCACATTTTTCAAAAAAATTTTAAAAAACAATTAAACTTTGCTTTTGTCTCATAAACAATAACTGGTAATTGCACGTATTATCCAAATAACAAGAAAGTGCATAAGTTCAATATACGGACTTTTTTTTTTGGCAGTATTTTTGGCACCTTTTTCGGGCGATTCTGCGCCAGATTCTGTCTACCCTGATTCCACGTTTTCCGGTCGGGTTCCGCGGGGTTTTCGTTTTATAGCGAATTTTCCAATCAGAGCAGTAATTTTGTTTTGTTTTTTGGGGGGGTTGGAGGGGGGCTATGGAATTCTCTCTCGGACACCCTTCTTTTCATCTTGGATTTTCAACTGTTCAGACATAGATATTTCCGGACAAGAATTCACTGCCTTATTTCCCATTATTTCTTAATATTTATAAAGAATATTTATTTAATTTTAATTAATTAATTAATCATAATTATTTAATATTTATTTAAAAAATTTATTCTTTATTTAATGTTAAAATTAATAATTATATTAAAAATTATTTATAAAAAATAGTTATTTAATATTTATTAAAGTTAGTTTTAATTAATGATTAGGTTGAATATTCTTTCATTATTAGGTTGTATTTTCAATTTTTTTATTATTATTACCTTATTTCTAATTTATATTACTTATTAATATTTCTCTTTAATTACTGAAAAATTATTTAATTATTGCTTAGGTTGACTTAATTCTGTCATTATTAGGAAATATATTCTTCCATTATTAATGTGCCTTTATCCATATTATTTATTAATATTATTTAGTTATTTATTAACATTCATTTTTATTTATTGATAAATTATTCCAGTTATAGATTAGGCTGAGTATCAATTTTTACATAATTATTAATTTACAAAGAGGTTAATTTAAATTTCAAAAACCTTGTTATTTTATATACCTGAAACTATTGTAACCTGTTCCCTCTAACCATGGGACTATTTGCAGTGTTTATCCCAAGTATAAGAAAGTTCTGTCAGAAACAGTTCCTGTTTTATTTTCTAGCAAAAAGGCCACATTTGGGGAGAAAAAGGGAGTATTTAATCTTGATTTTGTTTATGAAATATGTAAGGATAACAAACTATTTTTAGAATTTGCAAGAAAAACTCATCTGATTAAATTAGAATTTTTTTACTGCAATTGTAATGTTCTGATGAAGTTTGGGAAGAAAAATTCTATTTTAGATGGTTAATCATAGATTTGCAAAAATTCCAGGAATAACAAGATATGTGTGGTTCAACTAAAACCATACATCATGGCTTGTAGTTCAACTAAAACCATACATCTTGGCTTGTGGTTCAGTTGCAGCAAACTAAATTTAAATGAGATTTTTCGTCTCGCTTATCATTTGATCATGGGAACCCGAACAAAACAGACTAAAGCTTATTTCTATTTATCTTCTGGTACAGTTGCAGATTGGGAGCAATTTGTCATTGAAGTTATTCTATATTATGCAGAAGTCGATAAATCGAATTCAGAGGGAAGTACCGTAATTTCGCACGTATAGTCCGCACCATCGTATAGTCCGCAAATACGATTTTATATAAAAAATATTTCAAAAATCGTCAGATAGTCCGCACCACCGGATAGTCCGCGGACTATACGTCCGAAATTACGTTATTTTAATACGGCAATATTAATGTATTTTAGAAACAAAGAACTAAGTATAAATAGAAAAAAAGTACTTCCTTACTAATATACCTTCAGAAATAAAACGCTAAATACAAATAAAAAACAGTGCTTACTAATTAATTATATATTAATTAATCACACATTCTACTACATTAACGAAAACCTTCAAAGTCCGATTCATTGGTATCAGAATTAAACAGTTCTAATATATTTTCGGGAAGAGTGTCCGAAAGTTCATTTTCAGCATCACTATCTTCACTGTCAGTGATTTTCTCGCTTTCACTAACAATCCCGATCATCGGCAGTTCACGACAGCGTGTTTTTTAAATTTCAACGATTTTAACCGTGAACAACCAGCGTATTATCCGCACTGGTGGATAGTCCGCGGCTTCAAAAATTCGCATTTTAAACACAGATAGTCCGCGGACTATACACACGAAATTACGGTACATAACAGATCTTGTAAGATTCTAGTCAACATTTTAAAGGAATGGGTACAGCCTGAAACTATAATTTTTCCAAAAAATGGAAGGCATTTAAAAATTTAGGACACACAAGAAGGGTTTGATCATTTGATGTTAAATCATAGCCTTTATTTTGTAAATCCAGTAACGAATTGCTACACAAATACCATAGAAGGCACTTGGAAGCATGTTACAGATTCACTCCCTACCTGCAATAGAGAAATAGATTTAAAATTTCATTTGTTGCTGTATATAAGTTTAGAAAATGATGCAAACAGAAGGGAGTGGATTGTTTCAATAAGTTTTTAGAAATTGTTAGGGACATAGACTGGGTTGAGAGGGGTTTAGGTCAAATACCTTAAAAGGGGAATTTAATCAAGATTTTTCATCACAATCTATCTTGCTGACAAGTGATGACTTTGATCGTTGTGTGACAATTTTTTATACATAAAGTGCTGCAAGGTAAGTTAATTCTATTTATATTTGTTTTATTCAATGTAAGCAAGAAAGATTCTCCTTATATTTAATTTTAATGTTAATTTGCTTTAATATGTTAAATGTTAATATGTTTCTCTTCTAGGCTTAATGATGATAAATAGAACAATTTGTTAATTACTATTCTGAATAACTTAAAAAAACAGATTTTTATTCTTAAATTCAATGCAGTATTGCTAAAATAATCATTAACTATTTACATTTAGTTCTATAAAAATTTGTCTTTTCACTACTTATTTAGTTTAATATTATGTAGGAAAAAATATTACATGTTTCATTTTTATGCTTCTACTAAAGTTAGAAAGAATCCCACCATTCATTTTCGTACAGAGGTGGCGGGGGAAGGGGGGCAAACGTAGATCAGAGACCCGAACTTTACAAAACTGTTTAGTCAGGGGGGAAGTATTGCGGCGTTTTGTGGCGGCTAAGGTGGAAGGAGGGGGAATGTAACCCTGTGCTTCCCTTGGCGACTGCTGTCGCCGGAAAAAATAATGTGCCGATTTTTGGAAAAAGTCCGTATATTGAACTTGTTCTCAAGAAAGCGTCAAAGAAATGGTAACAGTTGTTACGACTTGTATATACTTTGTAGGGTTGCCGAAGCTGAGGTTATTAACAGAAATAACTAACTGAAGATACCTAACAGTCTATTATTTTTAAAAAATGGAAAAGGGTAGCTAGCTTGATAAATTTATCGCCCAGCTTGGCGACAAAAAAAAGCTCAAAAACCAAGAGTGGGGGGAGGGCTATAATAAAACCGGTTGAATTGTCGAATCGGACACTTATCCTGCCAAGTGTTTTTTCGCCAAATCGATAATTGCGCCAAATCTGGTAACCTTCATGGTTTTGTATCAGTGAGAGAGAAGTCGGATCACGGCGTAAAAAAGCGCTAAGTTAGCAATTTTTCAAAATTTGGCGGACCAGTGGCCGATTCGACAATTTCACCATAAAACCAAACCTTTCCTCAAAAAATTTGACATTTTTCTGAACTTGGCACATTGTTATCACATGCTGACTTGATTTTTCAGCAAAACAAAGGGAATTATGGGACCTATTTTAGTGTTCCTGAACATTAAATGAACTATTTAACCTGAATGATTTTTAATAAGATAGAATAAATTATATTAAACACAATTAGAAAATATCCATACCTTAGCAATGAATCTAAAAAAGAAATCTCTCATTAAGTATTAATTTACTTTTTGAGAAAAAAGTCTAGTACGTTCTTCCAAGTGTTCCACCTAGTAATGAGGGACACACTAGGAACAAAATGGTACAAATATGTGTAACAGGGGATATGGGTTTAGGAAATGCATAAAAGTAAATCTTGTTACAATAACAGACAGGACTTAATTAGTATTATTTATAGAAAATTTCAAAATTAACACAATATACATGCAGAATAGCAGTATTTAGCAGGATAATAATAATGAAAAATATTATGTTGATTAAAATTACTTACTCTGAACCTTCGATCATCTTCTGGAGTGGGTGGAAGAGCATAAGGTATGCCAAAGAAGATGGTGAGATTTTTATAAATCTTTGGGGGCTGATTTGGTTTAGCATCTGGTCGGTCATGTTCATTTACACCTGGTCCATCACATAGGTACACGTACGTTCCAATTACTTTTCCCAATCGCAAAGAGACTGAAACTGAACTATCGTCGTTTATTTGCTGGGCTCTATTATTCAGGCAACGAGAATCACTATAAATTGAGTAGAAACCAGTTAGCACCGAAGAACTGTCCCAAGAATGATAACGATCATTTGGAGGATATCTGTCAAAATAATCGTGAGGATACTGCCGACCTCTATTGCCTTCTTTATAAATATCAGAATAACGGTTTCTCAAAACTTGACAATGAATTCTTAAAACTGTAATAGTCAATAAAAATGCAATGGAGACAAAGACACATTTAAAATTACTCATTTTTGAACGGTAAATTTTCTTTTTTCTTTTTTACATTTTCATATATCGTTAAAGCTTTGAGAAGCATCGAACCATAAAATATAATTAAATTGTGAACAATCATAAACAAACAATAAATGTTGCCAACATTTTACGTAGAAATCAAATAATCATTTCATTGCTTGGTTGGTTGGTTGGAAATGGCATCATTAAAAAAATATACAATGAATTAATTTTTTTTTAAAGCTGTATTAAATAAAATACATCTCCATACAACCTCGATCACAAGAAATAAAAATAAAAAAAAGAAAGAAGATAATTACTGCTGTTTGATCCCAACTATATTTTAGTGATTATAGTGGTAACAAGAAATGAGAGTATCCCCTAAGAAAGTTTATCAGAAAATAGGAACCGGTTGGTAAAGTCGCCTAATGTGTGTTTATTCTTTTTTAGGTAGGCAAAGGGATTTGGTTTGGATTACGATACTTAACTTTTAGTAAATTATTAGCTTCTTTCTGAATGATTGAACTAAATATAAAACGCAACGAATTTCTTAATTATAATATGCTAAATGAAGAATGTCAAATGTTTCGATTTGTTGAATCTAGAAGATATATGAGCAATTGTTGTTCTTTAATACTTATAACTTGTCTTCTGAACAATTTCAATGTGAGTTTTAATTCCTTAATTACATACATCTTATAGAAGCTTGGAGGGGATGTCTTCAGAAACAAGGGCTTTTTCAAGCTTCAGAATACGCCAAAAACGCCAAGCAGCGCGAGTATCATTCAAATGTGGTTGCCCGTCTGTTGGATCTTCTTACGTCTGACTGCGTCACTAAGTTAGAGTAAAAGAGTTAGAAATTGTGGGCTTCCACCACAAAAAAAGAGTTCGAAATACAATTACAACTTTTAAATAGAATACATTAAAAAAATGAATTTTTAATATTTGTATTTCAGGGTAGAAATTTTCAACTAGTTTTTGAACAATATTTTGATTTTATTTGAAAAGATTAAGATATAAGAAATTTGTTTTTATATTAAGCGCTCAAAAACAGTTCCATTACACATATAATTCTTTTTTTTTAAATAAAATTTCTAATTTTCTTTTGAAACAATTGGTATTTTTTTAAAAGTAAGGAGATCTCGTTATATTTAAACATGAAATAAATATTATTGAAATTTATTAAAATAGTATTAAATATATAAATAAACTTAATTTTTAAAAAATTTTCTCTCTTATCTTTATTTATTATTACATACTATGTTTACTTTCTATAAATCTATTTATATATATATATATATATATATTTTTAAGTTTTTACATTTTATTTTTTTCAATAAAACTATTTTCTACTTATACTGTGATTTTCATATACTGTTATTTTGAAAATTTTAACGATTAAACTTTTTATAAATGCTATATACATATATATTTTTATGTTAGTATTTCTAATATCTTCAAAAACTATTTTTGACTACTCATTATTTTAATGTTAAAAATTAATATTTGATTTACACAGGTATGCTAATAAAATTTTTAAAAAATGAAAAGCTTATTTTGACTGCAAAATTTATTTCAATAAAAAATAATTTACAAATTTTTCTTCTTTTTTTTTTTTAATTTTGAAACTTTTTAGATAAAATATTAAGAGCGTCTTCGAAATTTTACAAATCTGCTTTATCCAACAGATGGCGTTGTTTGCAACTCGGATGACGTCATAAAGATAACTTTTGTTTTCTGGAAACCTATCGTTACTATAGAAACGGGGTGTGGTTTAGAAATGATTGACAGATGTAGTCGGTATGAGAGCGCATGCGCTCTTTGAAGAACCAGATCGAAGAGAAGAAAAACGTGTCAGCAAACGGGGAGGGAAGTGAGGAAAGAATGGGAAAGAGTTTTCTACAAAATAGTTTCAACGTTTGAATAAGGTTCTGTCACACTGCCGCACAAAATTGGGTGCGGAGACATTTTTTTTTTAAAGCCGTGCTAGTGGATAGGTATCAAAATGTGCATTGCACTTCTAAGTATATATAGTTCTGGAATCTACTCAAAAATACATTTTTCTGCAGAAATGATGAGGCTAATCAGTCTAGATTTGTCGGAAAACATAGGATATATTTGCTTAATTTGGGTATAATTATTATGTGAGTTTTTCCCATTCATATGGAAAATAATTGAGTGTAATGCACTTGATATTTTGTCACATGAATTATTGTATTTCAGGGTAGGCCTTTGAGAGTACAACATTTTTGAGGTAATTCTATTAGAATTTTACTGTTTCCTAGTTTCGGATGACATTTATCCCTTTTTGTGGAAATTGGTATTGTAGTTTAGAAATCATGTAATTTCAACTTTTCTATAAAATCCTCGTTATAAGGCTCCGGATTTTTAGGAAAAAAACGTTCAAATGGTCTCTTGACAAATACGTCTACATTGTCTTAGGTATCATAAACAATGTCCATAAGATTAAGAAGGGAAACGAAATATGGGTGGGGGTTTTAATTTTTCGACGAAGAATTTGGTAGATCTTTATTTGAAATTTAGAAACGGTATTTTTTTTTCGAGTTTTAGGGGATATATTTGTTTTATTTATCTTTGTTACCTTTATTTATTTATCGATCTAATTCTCTTTGTTTGATAGAAATATGCGAAATTTTAAAAAGTTTCTTTCTGCTCATATCTTTTAGATACAAATTGTATTTGAAATTGTCATAGAAGGATGCTTATTATGGAAATAAAGTTTCGATTTGAATCTTTAAAAAGAAAATGTCATTTTTCTTAGAAAATATTAACTAGAGCACTTTTTTGTCAGTCCTTTTTTAACAGCATTCCATTTCTTGTTTTACAAATTAATGCTATTTCCAATCAGGGGCATAGTTACCGCGTATCAATGATACGGGGCCCCAAGCTTTGAGGGCGGGCACCCAAACGTGTAAGCAAAAAATCGCAAGGGTGGCCTTAGAGCAGGCATGTCAAACTCATTTGATATCACGGGCCACATGAGCTATTTTACATTAAGTTGAGGGCCACATGTTTTCAATGTTCAAAAAATTAATAAAACAGGATTTTTAGGATGATTATATATTTATTTTTTAAACTATAAATATTTTATATTGTTTTATAAAAAAAAAAGTTATTTTACGAAATAGAATGAATGTAATGTTAATCTTAGAAGATATTTGACGTCGTTTTTTTTTTCTCAAAGCAATTCATCAAAATTTGGTTCAACATATTGAGTTGATATAATTTTTAAGAAATGATGATAAATGTTTTTCATTTAATCTCGACTGTTCTGAGAATTTTCGTTACTTTTCATTAAAGAAAATGATTGCTTCCGAACATAGCCATTATACGCGTAATAAATGATAACATTTTAAGAAACCGTGATCTACAGATGAAGATATATAAATATCTAGACTTATTACTTCGAAACTGTTTGCTTCGGCAAAGAATCAAAATAGATTTCAATTAATTCCATTTGTAACTTTTCATCAACAATTACAATATCGATACATAGAGGTGAAATTAAGAAACGAAATTGTAATTCAAAATTTTTAAAATCAGATAATATTTGATCGCGAATTCCATTTCTAATAATTTAATTTAATATTCTGTAAATTTTAATTTAAATGATTTAATCAATAGATTTTTTTTAAAAAAAACTTTGAACTGAGACAAGTTTTCTCTTTCTATTTGTAATAATTTGTCAGTAATAATTTTTGTTCGAAAGCGTTAATATTATCAAATAGCATCGTAGCAAATAAATTTTTGCCTTGAAGCTTAATTTAAGTAGACTAGTAATATCAACTGAGAAAGCCAAGTGCTTTACCCAATGTTCATCTTTCAATTCACTTTCATCATTATTTAATCATCTTTTACACTTTCATAATTGTTTTTTCTTGTTTCCAAGAAAATAATGATTTAATCCAGCAATTTAAAAAATCGTTTTAACCCTTATTGGTCAAAATCCATTGAACTTTCATGTAATATGGTTGATCGATAAATTACCATTCTAAGCCTTTTAGAAATGAAGCAAATCGACGATGCCAAAATCTACAAGCTCGAATAAAGTTTCAATTATACTGACTATTTTAAAACATGTCCAAGACACGAAACAACTTTTACAAGGATAACTTACACTTCATCAAGATTTCTAAAAGTCCATCAAAAACATGTATTATGCATAATACATGACTATAATTCTCCACTATTTCATCATCTCTGCTGGTTACAGAATTTCAACTTAAAATTACACTTTAAATTTTTTTTTTTACTTGTGCTGGACATAATACCGCTTTTATATTTCGAATCTAATCCGCCATCTGTTCTAAGCAGCACCCCAAATTCTCAAAAGGTTATTGTGAAGAATGAAAAATAATGTAAAATGGTTTATCGATATCAAATTTTACGCAATCAAAATAAATTTAAAAGGAGAACTAATAACACGTGAATTATCTGTTATTTTATCAGTATTACCAATTTTTAATTACGGGAACTCATAATTTCTCTAAATACCCCATCCAACAAATTTCTTTCCCTTCGATTCTAAGCCGCACCCCATTTCTGTAGCATTAACATTGGGAAAAAGTGCGGCTTAAATTCGAGTAAATACGGTTATTCCTTCACTTTAATTAAGCACTCACTAATATATTCTTCTTCAGTAAATGGTTTCGACCCGCTTGCGATTAAAAGGGAAAATATATAGTTTTTATAGCAGTTGTATAGTCTTCAACAAATTTAGGTGGCCGCGGTAACCTGGTGGTCAAGGTAACGGACTCGAGTCATAAAATAACTGGCCTAATACCGCTGAAAATCCTCAATGCAGAGGGGGCCGATGCACGTTAAATATGTCGAGGTTAAGACGTCCACCAGTTGGTGTGGTGTGGAAGGCAGGAGAAGGGATGCCAGCTCAGATATCGTCCTCGTCACTTAACCATGGTTCAAAATTACGAGGTTCGTGGCCAAACGCCCTCGAGCAGTTAAAGAGTTCGTTGTTAACATTCGCTCACTCACTCCGTCAACAAATTTAGTGAATAAATTTTTTTCATTTTTAAATTGATTTCAGTTCCGACAACTCGTCTTATCAAAGTTTCCCAGCATGTTGGTCAGAGTTTGTTTTCTGATTTCTGTCATAGTGCCTTTTAAAATTATATTCCTTTGCGACTGAATTAGAGTTTTTACATATCAGGCCTAATATTTTATTCTTATTATGGGCATAAAAATATTGTAGTTCCCATTTTTCTTGAAAGTTATTATGTTCATCTTCAGTTTATCTTTTCTTACTCTGTTCTTGAAGTGTCATTATATTTTTATTAAATAACTTTTTATTTTAATATGAATAAAACCCAAAATACACTTTCATTCACAAACGATTGCGCAAACACTGCACTTTGACTTGGTCATCTTGGGGTTTTAAATGTTTAAAAAAAAAATCTTCAATGGCCTTTGACGCCATGCTATTCGCCTCTTACTGATTGGACACTTCAAAGAGAAAAAAAAAGTTTCACACACGATGAATCGTAGTGCGATATATAGCAAATAATATGCAAAAGTGCATTTAAGAATTTAATAAGAATTTGTTTATTACAGTGAAATTAAATGAAAAAATTTCAATAAAATATTGAAAATAATTTTCATTTAAAGGCTATTTTTATAATTAAATAGAATTTTTTAAAAAACAAGAATAGATAGCAGGTGAATATATCGTAAATTTTTTTAAAAAGGTTTACCAGAAAAAAATTTTAAAATAAAAAAAAACCTTAAATATATATTGACAGTTAAAATTTTGTAAAATGTCTCCGCGGGCCGCAACCTAGGTATTGGCGGGCCGCATGTGGCCCGCGTGCCGCGTGTTTGACATGCCTGCCTTAGAGAGTGCCCTCAAGGATGATACAGGGTCCACTCAGGACCAGCTCCGCCAGTGTTTTCAATACTCATATATTTTTTTTTATATTTAAAATATGTTTTACATAAAATTGATAGCATTTGTTATATATATACGATGACAGAGATTACTCAGCCTAATCTTATCATGATGCTTTCATAAAAGTTTTGAAACACTTATAAAAATAATAATGATACAAATTGAAATTAGAAACCCCCAGGTATGTACGTATAACATCTAATTTTTTCTCAGTTTTAAGTCGGTGCAATTTAAAAAGTTTGATTTTTATTACATGACTTGAAATTATTTTACTATAGTGTTATAATACATTTTGAAATATCATAGATAAATTCAGTTATATTTGTAATACTTGTATACGGAATACTTGAACTCAATAAAGTCTCATTGTAGTATCAGCTGAAAAAAGGCTGATTTTAAGTCATATAATTTTCAGTAGTATTCCACCTCTTCCAAATATTGTCTTTTAGTAACACAAGAATGTTTTGAGCCCGGCAATTTCTCAATAGGAAAAAATTAATGAAAGCAAAAAAAGCTTCTAAGGTTTTTAACTATGTGTAAAAACACAAATATTGCTCTTTAAAAATTAAAAACCTCGAAACATAACTGAACAGAAACGATTTTAGTAGTAAAAGTAAGAGTTAATAGCCATTTCACTGAACGAACCGATTATTCTCCCAAATATCTCTCTTTATATACAAAAATTTTTTCATGATGCTGTAATAAATTCATTTCAAGGTTCTTTTTAAGGTGAAGTTAACAAAAGAAACTACATCTTTTTTACAGAATGGAGCAAACTCACAGTTTGGACAAATTTACATTTATGATAGGGAGGCTTTGCATGAATGTGCAAAAATAGTTAAACGTGACGATGTGTTACAAATTTTACAGCCAATTATGAAGAAAAAACCGTATGAACTACATAATACAAGGAAATTACAATTTTACAATTTGAGCTGTGATAGAGTTGCATAATTTGTACAATGGGAGTTGTTCCGCCGTTAGGCAGATAAGGGAGGGGCGGTACCTCCTTCCAGTTTTTAATTAAATTTTTAAGAATAGAAAAATGCTTTAAAATGAATGCTAAATTAATCACTCTCTCTAAACTGTCGAATATTGAGATTGTCAACTCTCAGAAAACTTCAAATATATTAAAAACTGATTGGTTATCAGACTCCCTTAACCTTTTCAATAGAATTTTTGCTATTCCTGGTGGGCGCAGTCGCTTAGTGGATATGGTCACGAGTTCATGTCTGGAGTATCATGGGCTCAAATCCTGTTGCTACTAAAGACCCTCCGTGTAGATGAGGCCATTCCTCCCATTTATGTGGTAGTTAGGAAAGAGGGATGCCAGCTCAGGTGTCATTCTCGTTACTCGACCGAGGTTGAACATTACGAGGTTTGTGATCAATAGCCCTCTTGTTGCTTTATAGAGCGACACTAATCTCTCTTTCTTTCTTTTACTAATCCTGCTCCAGGCACATAAATTACTTTAATAAACCCTGTAAAAATTCTCATTTATAGTTAATCTTTCATCTTCAAAATTTACATATCTAATATTGATTGAATTTTTTTCCAAATGGGAAATTTTAAGAGTGCAGTCCATTTGTACGTAGCTGCTTTAATTTCGGAAAGGACTTCCTTTCCAAATACAAAAATAACTTATTTTTGAGATCTGTGCATAATTCTCTGTTTTACGAATTTTTTATTCTGCTTATGTGATCCATTAGCACAGAGTAGTAATTACTTAACAATTCGATTAAAATTTTCCATTATATTCCATTACATTAAAACTATTTAAATGTAATTTTATAGCAAAAACATGAAGAAAAATTACATTTTCAAAACATTCTCTTTTCATGGAAAATACTTCTATGTATATATAGTTAGGATTTTTCTTTACAGAGCCTGAATTAAGATTTTTGAAACATTCACATTATTTTTAGAGTTACTATTGAAATAACAACCAGGCTTCTTCATAAAAATTTCGCTACTTTATTAATATAAGTCCACTTCTAAATTATATCTTCTAAAAAGTCCAGTTGAGGTAGGGATTCTTGGGAGCTTCCCAAATCGAATAACAAAAACTAAACTTTCGTAACATCAAGAATTATTTTGAAGATTGTCGAATTTTAGATATCCATAATAATAATGTTTTTGATAAATTTTATAACTCGCCATATTGACATCAATAGGAGTATTGTAAAGTTTTCATATGCAAGAGTATATTTTTTTTATTCTTGGTTATTTTAGGGCCCCGGTGCATAGCATCCATTGACCACTCCCTGCAGAGCTTTCAGTCTGGTTGAAATGACAATTCTACAAATGTTTCACTCACTAAGAAAGTATACACCCCACAATAGCCCCCTTTCAGTCCCAAAATAGATTCCAATCGCCTCCCCCTGAAATAAACAGCTATCCTGTTCATGTTTCCCCCCCACCCTCGTCAACCTTATCTCAAGGTCACTTGACCGTTTCATCTTGGAAACAAATTGTCAGAACTTCCTTCTTTCATTCCAACGAAGAGGGTCCCCTCCCTAACAATGACGTCATCTCATGACGTAGTCTAGGGTTACTTTAATTCTCTTACCCCCTCCCCTTTCATATAAAAAAAAGCAGAATTAGTGTTTCTGAAGTGATTAAAATCATTATTCATGTAGCAAAATATTCATTTTCGTAAAATAAAGTATTCTTAATGTGTATTTAAGCAGTTTATGCTCAATTTTCTTCTAAAGTAATGTTTTAAAAGTTTTGTACGTAGATTGCATACACGTGGCGCCATCTGCAGTCATTACACTAAAGCTTGCCAAACATGGCGCCCGAGCATTTTGGAAGCAAAGATATATGTATTTTTCGTAATTTTAAAATTTTCTAGACCATTTCTGACATTTTTACATTTCAAGGTGGATTTATATGAGTAATTTACGTTCTCAACAAAAGTTTCATATCCAAATAATGTGGTTTCATTAAGTTAAAGTACCCTGACCTTTTCAGTACATTTAGAAGTCCACCTTAATAAAACTTTTCAACTTCTCACAATTGTTATTTTTTCTATAATTCCCTTGAATCGAATTATGTATGCACTGCCAGTTTTTATGAGCAGCTTGACCACTAGACCGTGGTAGCTTAATGGTCAAGGTCACCCGCTCGTAGCTGGCGTATCATGAGTTTGAGCCTGGTACCGCTGAAGACCCGCCGTGCAAAGGCGGCCGATGCACGTTAAATATGTCGAGGGGTCCAATTCCTCTCGTTGGTGTGGTGTGGAAGTTAGGAGAGCTGAGGTGTCTTCCTCAAAACGTGACCATAGTTCAAAATAATGAGGACCTTCACCAATAGCGTTCGTGCAGCTTTATAGTGCGATGTAAATATATATATCTCTCTCTTACTTTCTTGAATAATGTTATTAACAATTTTTACATTTGTTTTAATTTAAAATTTGTTGTTTGATATTTAATTATTGGAAATGCTATTTCTACACATTTTTAAGAGGAAGAGGATGACGGAAGATGGGTACATCCTTCCCTAACTGCCGCACCACATTCACAATAAAGAAATAAGAGTCAAAATTAAATGCTATCATTCTTTGCATTCGTTTTTTCAAAATGTATTTATACAAATACAAAAGTAGCTTTGATGTTATTCTTAAAAATGCAGCTATCTTTCCAATATAAAATTTGGGAATATTTCTAAAAAATTCTATATTCATTTTTTTTTTCTTCAGAAACTGCCGCAAAAAAATATACGTTCGTGTTCTATATGTTTTCTCAAATTTTATTTTTAAAATTAATGGGTCTTTGTAGTTTTTATTATTTAAATACATTTAAAAAAATTTATTTCATTTTTTAGTTAATAAACTATGTATAGTTTGAAAATAATTCATTTTTATGAGTATTGCTGGCTGCGAAAGCTGTATAAAAATTTAAATTGCAATATCTATCCAGTAATTGTCAATTTAATTGATATTGTCAAATTTACTTCATTATTGCATTTTTTATGTAGGAATAATTGTGCTTCAGAATGAGGAAAACTTGCCGTCAGAGTTTACTACAAGAAAGAAAGAAAGAAAATTTTTACTACCACTTTGGAACACTTATTATCAACAAGAAAATTAAATGCAAATGTTATTGAATTTCATTACTTCAACATTTTCAAATGAAGATTATAATAAAAGGAAATATATTAATTAATGAAGATAGATATCTTGACTTTATAATTTCAGACAAAACTTTAATTTCAATCCAGATAGTAAAGAATATTTTAATTAAAGTGCAATTCAATGGTTTGTTTTTTTATATATATCAAACACAAATCCATTCATTTTGTTAAATAGATTTATAGTGTAAGTATAGCAATTTTTTGTGTATCTGAATCCAACTTATTGGGATTCCCCATTAACTTCAAATATAAGAGAATGTATTCACTATACAATTAATTCTTAGCAGTGGCGTACACACACACACACACAAGGGGAGGGTTTGAGAGTTCAATACCCTCCTTAGACAAACAAGTTTTTAATTTTCGCCATCTAGCTTATGCCTTCGCGCTTAGGTCTACGTGTTTTTTTACCCCTCTCCCCCCCCAAAGAGGTATGTGCATGCCACTAATTCTTAGACTGAATTATAAAACGAGTTTAAAAGTATTATATATTTTCTTTTCAACATCGTATAAATATTCAGAAAGAATTCAATTACTCCTTTCGACAGAAAAAAAATTAGATTTTCACGTAAAAGAAATCAAATTTATACTTTAATTTTATTTTTTTAAATGTATCGTTTATGTATTCCCTTTCCCATAAATTTCAAAAATTTTGCTAAAAAGTGAAAAGATATGTACACAATGGCGCACACAAGGGGGGGTGACCCCCTCCAAAGCGCTTGAGTTTTTTTCAGTTGATGATAATCCTATATGTATATAATGCAAAATTTAATTAAGTACTTGTAATTACAATTTATTTTATTAATTAATGCTAGCTATTAATTCAGTAATTTATTTTTTACTATTTTTTGTTAACAAAATCAGAAGAATTAATTGGTTTTGTCTTGAGGTATGATACAAGTTGGGGAACTTTCTACAATGGACCTTCCCCCTTGAAAAATGTTTATATGCTCTACTGTATGTAGACATTAGATTTTGCTACAAATAAGTTTTTTTTTTAAATTTACGATGTTTTTGATCTAAATAAAATATAAATTTAATTAGAAATTTTTGTTTATTTGAAAATAACTTTATTGAGGAGTGCATCAAAAAATGGGTAGAAATATTATTGCTGTTATTAAAAAAATGCAACAGCAATATTCATTTGTTTAAGTGGGGTCAAAAGGAAAAGTTAATGATTTTCACACAAAAGAAAAATTTAATTGTTTGAGCTCCTTCTTAATTTTAATTATTTTGCTTGAATTCAAAGTGAAAATCCTTCGTGATTTAATCTCTTATATTATGCTTTAAGTTTATTCAATATTCTGGTATTTGAATTTTGATAGTTATTACAAAAGAAAAAGTAATCCCTTGTATGGTAAATATCCCTTTTACACGAGTAAAAAAAAGAACAGTTTTGCTTGTCTTTCTGTCCCCACACAATCGATGAGCTCTCTTTAAAACTGCTTGACCGTTGATTTTGACCTTGCCATTTCCACACCCTACTGTTTTATATTTTCTCATTTTTGCCTGTCTCTCTTTCGAAGTAAGGCATTTTACAAACTATAAATCCAGCTACATTCTGTCAGATAAGGATTCATGTTGTCAATGCTAAAAATACTATGAAAAGCCGTTGGAGAGGGGTTAAGCAATTAGTTGCCTCTATGAACACTTTCCTTCCCCTTTGGCGGAAGAAACCTCCCAACATCTCAAACCAGTACTGTGTTGTATTATGCAGAATTTGACCCCTTGGATAAAACGACCCTTCTCTATTGTTCAAGCAAAAGCTGCTCCCTGTGAAATTTTTAATAGGACCCCTTTTCTTTCTCTGATAAAGATCTTTAGCTGACCGGTCCATCCGCTCACTGTATGCATTCTCCTTCCGACAAACAACGACCTTTGCAGCTGGCACATAATAAAATAAAAAACCATAGCCATGTCCGTTTTTTCTCTCCCATCCCCAAAGAGAGTGTCTAAATGATTCGCTTTTGCGAGTTCTGGGTATTTTTGTTTAGATTTTCAAATGACTTAAATAAAGAATTGGCTGATCTTAACAATATTTCAGTAATTCAACCAACTTCAACTGCAATTAAAGACAAAATTACAATTTATTTAGTTTGAATATCGATGTAAAACTAAAACAAAATTTGCATACTTTCTATGGAAAGATATTTAAATTTATGTGTTCCATAACCCACAATTTTCTAAAAAGTGTTATTGCATATTTAAAATATCATACAAATATCAAAAACTCAGAATTGGATTTTAAAAATATATTAATACTACTAAATGCTGAAAATTATACTAACAGTGAAATTTTGAATGTGAAAAAAGAATGTTTTAGAAATCACTTTTCTCTTTACAAAACAAAAATAAACGTTTTAATCAATACGATTGAGATCTTTTCAGAGATCATAGTCAATCTTCAAAAATTCTAACATTAGATTTAGATTTAGTTATAGACTAGATCCAATAAAAATATGATTAATATGATAATTTTGTGGATAGAATGCAAAAATGAGAAAAAAAATTTAATTAATATACTTAACAGACCAATCATGCATTTCTCTAAATTTGTAAAAAAATAAAAACTAACTGGATTTTTATTTCTCATACAAAGGTTTTTTTTTGTCATTATACTGTAGTTTTTACCTCAAACAGTAAAATTCAATAAAATATGAATTTCTTTTTTGTTTGATTATTACTGCTTAGTTAGAAATATCAGCAAAATTTCAATTTTATTAGCAAAAAAATATTTATCTATTTAAATCCTTAGTATCCCTATCCTTTTAAAAAGTAAAATCATTTTTAGGATTTAAGAAGAAAGTCAAATCTTCAAAGCCTTATCTAGAATGAAATTTAAATATTGATTAGCATAATTAATTGGAATTTATTAACATTATATTCTATTGCTTACTATTCCGGAGTTCAATGAAATGATTTTATACTCGTTAGTACAATGTCCTGTAAAGCTAAATAGTTTTCTAATGGAAAATGCATTTTTTCCGTTTGCGGAAATAATACCTATAATGAAAGAGAAGTAACTTTTAATAGATCATCAGATTCTCCATTAAAATCTAAGTTTACGCAAGAACAGCTCCTAAATTTTAGGATGTAATTCATGCAAAATACATGGGATTTGTTTCACAGTTTAAACATTTTAATACCCTTCAAAACTATGCATTTAAATGGAAAAACATTTTTGAATGTATCTGCGGGAAAAAAAGAACAAAATATAAGAAAAAAATGAAACACTGAGAGAGAATATGAAATGTGATTGCAGATGATTTCAATAGATTTAGACTTTAACAGTTTGTATAACAAGCACATATTCTAGTTACTGAATATAACACATGAGTAAGTATTACTTAGATCACAAATTAATATTACTAGTGATTATAAATTATATTGAAAAATAACAGTAAAAATTTTGATGAAAAATATAGTACTTTTTTTAAAAATTGTCTTTACATGAAGTACCTATAACATGTTGATCTACTTCAAAATATCATTTTTTTAATTGCATTCTTTATAGTATTTGTGTGTGTGGAATGGAGCGTCCTGAAAATACCTTATAGTTCTAAGGATTACGTGAGTTTAAAAAGCTTGACAACCACTGTGGCACATAAATTGGGTCGCTAACTAGTATTATCCTAACTTGTACACAATACCACCCGTTTCACGTTATAATTAGCACGTGCAGAGTTTCACATGATAGACCTTTGCTAAAATCAAAATTCAAATCACAACTCAGCTGCGGCTCTTTAAAAAACAATAAAAGATACAAAAAATATTTTGATATAAAATAAAAATTAATGTTCTAATTAAACATATAGGATTATTGCTCAAAGTGCAGCTTTTTATACCCAGGAGTATATTACAGAAGCCTTTCATGAAATGCAGTTTCCTAGTTTATAAAAGATAGTTGAAAAAAAATGCAAATGATTAAATTTAAGACATTAGATAATAAGTATTATGAAAGATTGTGTAGATTTCCCTTGAATATATGGCCTGATTTGAAAATACCAGATAGTAACATATTTTAATTGCGTGACTTTTTACAAACATTTTTTTTTTTTTTTTCATATTTGTTTTTTCACTAAAGATTTAGAAATTTGCAGTGCTTTTATCTTAACACAATACAAAGTGTGCGCAGTTTTAAGACACACACACGCATTTCAATGGTGAAATGAATAACAAAATGAACGACATCGAACACTTTGTTGACAGTTTGATGCTAAAAAGCCAATGCAAAGAAAATATTAGATTATTTTCCAAAAACTCAATAAATGTTTGTTTTTCAAAAAACTTAAAATTTTGTATTATTTTAATTTAATTCTTGTGAATGTTTTTGTTTCACTGATTTTTATGAAATACATGCATATACTTCGATGTAGATAAAATAAGCTCTGATAAACTTAATTTTGTTGATATGTTTTTTTTTTTGTACTATCTCTTAACACGCAATTCTTTTAACAAAATTCTTCAAAAAAATATTTCAGTCCCTTCAGTTTCGTGTTAAGTGATTTTCACTATATATGTAATAAATCATTTGTTTTTTGCTGGACTCTTCAAAACATATATTCCAAGCTTTTTTGTCTCATAGACCCCTTGTCATGTTTTTCAGGGGGCAATGTTTGGATAGACCCCTGCTTAATTAATATTGAGTTTTTGCAAATTTATCAACTTAACTGTCTTTTTGACAGCTGGTACTACTACCCTACGTTCAAAGAATTAAATTTCTAACTGTAATGAAGTATAGTGTTTAAAATTTAAAAATCACTGTGAATTAATTAAATTAAAAGTTAATTAATAAAAAATACTGTTAAATAAATAACTAAACAATAAACAAATGATTTTAATGGGAGAATCTGGTGTTACAATATCAAATTTTCAACATTTGGTATCAATTTTGTCAGATTTAACCTTAAATCTCCTCTGTTAGTAGTGTTCAATTTTTTTTTTTTTTTTTTAGTTTTGGAGATAGGCAACATTGTGCTGAAACTCCTTCACATTCGGAAAAGCAATTTGAAATTTCCTCGCGATATTCTATAGTTCGGGACTAATAACAGGTTTCACTTTTTAAAGCCAAAATTCCTGACATCTGTTTCTAAACTTTAAGACCTTCGTTAGAGGTCATTATGATCAGTCCCTATTGTAATGTGACATTTTTTCTTCAATGTGACCATATGAATCCATTGCCGATTGTGGTATTACCATAGTTAAAGCATTCTCAACCCTGGTTTCAAAATCTGAATTAAAGGCATTTAAATGTTGAACTTAGTTAATATGTCCTGACAGATTGTCTGTGTCCAATTGATAAAATTCGGGATCTCTAGTATTATCCTTCTTTAGCTGATCTGGCGAGAAATGCTGAAATAGTTTTGTTTTAATAAAATTCATGCTGTCCCCTTGTAAGTACAAACTAACCTCATTAAATTTAGTAAATAAATCTGTTAAACGGGTAAAATTTAGTTTCCACTTGATTAATTTTTTTTTTAAATTAAAGTCACGTTTTTGTTTTATGAGACCCACTATCATAGGTATTTTTATTTATTGTAAAACAGCTTATTCTGACGGTTTATGTTGCTATTTGATCTGGTGAACGTGTTAAGATTTGTCAATAATAATATTCATGGAATTGGAAAATGCCCCGTAGTCATCACATTCTCTATGAAATGAAGCATTCGTTAATTTAAAGGTGTCATTTTTATGAAAAATTTGAAAAAAGAATATTCGAATACTTAAATTTTTTTTCTACGAGAATATTTATACCAAGAAATGCAAGAATGTGTGTGAATTATGCATCATTAATACTAATTTAAAAGCAAAAAAAGTAAGGTCTCTCTCTACATATATTGTGTCAATTTGAAGGAAGAATCTACATTTTGCCTACATTATTTTCTGAAGCATGAAATTCTAATGAATTTAAAAGGCTTAATTTAAGTGTTGGTTTAATTAAGTAATTTTATTCTATCGAAAAACATTCTGTTTGATTTATAATTGTTATATTAAAAACAATACAAATTTCTAACCATTTGTTAAGTGGAATAATTATATTAAAATAAAATTATTGGTAAGTTTAATGAAATTCATATGAAATTTAAAGATTTTTAATACAATTTGGTATGCTCAAATTAATCAATTTATTTTTCATTCAAAGAAATCTATTTTTAATAAAGTTTAGTTTTTTTTTATGCTTATAAAATCAGTCGTTTCCATTTCTACTTTCTTTTATACATTAAAAGACTGCAGTTTGTGATAGATTTCCGCAGTACAGACCTATTTATAAGAATCTACATTCTAAGGAAAATTCTACATAGTATTTAGTTTTCACGTCTATTTTTACTTCGTATAAGGTATTTCTATAGCTTTTATCTTTTTTAATGGGTCGCAGTTTAAAAGATTAGTCATGGGTTCGAATCCTGATTTTACCAAGAATTCCCTTTGTGAAATTCTGCAAGTTGCGACTTAATATAAGAAACGGGATCTCAAATTTCTCGAATGATGTTGTGTGGTAGTTAATAAAATACAAATTAAACATCCTAGCTGAGATGTGATTGCATATAAATTTGAAGTCTGCAGCCAAAAGAACCCATGTTCTTAAATTTCAATGTTAAATTAATTTACAAAATTTAGTTGTCCATTTTTGTTGTTTTTTAATTAATAACACTATTTGATTACTATTATTTAAAATTTAATTTTTAGGTTTAAGAAATGTTGAATAATTTTTAGCGATACAATGAATTATGGGACAACTTTCTTCCAAAAGTCATTCAATAGCCAATCCATCTAACATGTATATTTTTCATCTTTCGTGCGAACGCTTCAATTAAATTCAAATTCAATTACTGAAAAGCTTTAACTTTATTTAAGCACATTTGCTACTTCAAATGTTTTAATATCAGAGCATATTTTAATATTAAACTTTGTCAAACTATATAAAAATAATGCAAACATTTTATATTCCTAATTTTTCAATACTTTGATTTTATAGCATTATAAAATTTTTGAAAAATATGTAAGTGATTAGGTAATTAGCTTTTAGTGTGTTTTTTAATTGGCTAAATTGTGCAAATTATATGCACTGATCATTACTTGAACTTTATTTTAGATTAGTGTTTTCAAAAATTGACTTTTTTTTTACCTTTCAAAATTATTTTATTTTCTCATAAGGATAAGAGTATTAGAAATTTAAATAAGTAAATTTGAATTTTTTTTTTTTTTTTTTGCTGTTTGTGAAATTTAAAATGTTGTGGCTTTTTCTAAGTAACACATAGTTTAAAAAAAAAGGAATACAAGCTTCGTAAATTTTTTTAGTTGGTATGAAAATTAAAGCATTTCGTTTCAATTGTAATAAATATAGATTTCATTTGTTGTTAACAGAGGACTTTTTTTAACAAGTGAAACAAATTCAGTTGATCAGTTCAAATACTAGCCGTTATACCCCCGCGGCTAGTATTTTTTATAATTAATCACTGAACAAAACTCATAATATTTCATATTTCGTACTTGTTGAAGATATTTAATTAAAACTTTAGATCGCTTACAATAAAATGACTGGTAAAAAAAAAAAGTTTTCTAAACTGATGATTTTCAGACAAAAGTGAACTATAGTAGCGAAGCAACAAAAATAAAAGAAAAAGAAATTCTCAGTATAACTTGAAGGATAGTTTTCAAATATTTGAACCACTTTCCAATTCTTAACAAAAGGGGACACTCCCCTTTTTTTCAATCTTTTGGACCATGCCGCAAAAACAGTACTAGATTTGTTGACCTCAAAACGG